>JANHFT010005121.1:336667-365921 GCA_032467955.1 Pseudoxenodon macrops | reverse complement strand
GAACTATCGCCTCGTTTAGCTTCCTCAGGGGTCGCCCTTAAACAAACACCTCACCGTGTCCTGGGTTGGCCGGATTGAGCTTGGAAACGTTCTCCCTGCGGGGTCAGGTGGTGTGGTTTGTTCCCAGGTGAGAGTACGCAGCACCTGGTTCCTGGTTTGAAACCCATTCGACTGAAGAGAGAAACCCTAGACCCGGTAGGGTAACCTATGGAGAAGGAATAGCAAAAGCTCCACCTGGATAGGTCTAAATCTAAAACCAGGGGCCTAAGGTGTTCTGCAAAGAATGAACACAGAAAAACCAATGCGTAATCCTTGATCAAGAATTATAGTACGTTTCTTGGGAATCGGATCTCTGCTGGTTGCTTCAGTAAGGCATATAAAAAGAGCTGCTCTGCTTAAGAATGTGGTGAGAGGTCCATAACCCAAACTGGGCCAGTGTATCTGAAGAACTGGTTTGAGTTAAAATCTTACTAATAAGAATGATATATACATTGCTTATATGTCAATTGGTTCCACATATTTTGATGTAGTTTAACTGAGATTTGCTAAAACCCTTACGCTAAGTGATAAACCATTGTTGGCAAGGGGGTTCAGGCAAGATGAAACAAGCCACTTGATGACTTAGGATATTGTTGGAATGTTATGAGAAGTTGCTCATATATTCCTTGCATGCATAAAAAAGTTTTAACTCATACAGTTAAAGACATCCCTATACAGTAAATCACTTAAATTCCTTAGAGAGTGAATGGGAAAGCAGTATAATAATTAACATTTAAACACTTTTTTCTGCATTTACCTAAATTGGATATGGATACTTCAGAATATCATCATCATCATATTAATTTTAATGATACAGGTTAGAGCTCCACAAGCTACAAAAGGCTGGAGAATAGTGTGCGGTCCGCGGGTTATTTACCCTTGAATTCCATTACTTTTTTTTTACTAGTTTGCTAGATAAGGCTAGGTTAAAATAATGTGCAAGATCAAACATTAAGAAACCATGTTTGCACCATATGTGAATCCAGCCAGATGAATCACAGAAGGATTATTTTAGATGTATTTTATATCCAGCAGTATTTTTAGATACTGTTCTATTGTATCATCCTTTTATAAATGTTTGTATAAAGTTATGTTGTCTAATAAATTGGGGAATTGTCATTTTTCAAGCTAATGAATGAATGAAGTATTCTTATTAAAAGACATAATTTTAATTGTAAAGAGGAATGTGAATCATTGTTATAAGCATATTATATGTTCGAATAAAAAGAAAAATAATTGGAAAAAATCAACTAGCAACAGAATTTCAGAATATTTGTTTGTTCTAAAGAAGGGTTACTTTTATCTCAGCATAACAGATAATTCTATATAAACAAGAGCTTTAATAATATGGCAAATCAAATGGTTTGGTGGGGATTATTTCACTATATTTTGGGTAAATGCATTTGATATGGAATCTTTTTGTGTATTTACATGGACATGGTATTAGTTTTTAAATTAAACATCAAGGTATTTTTAATATGAGAGTGCATTGTCGATATACAAACTTGTATTACTCCCCAAAAATAACATTGGAAAATCCTGGTTTGCATTTACTGTTACGATTTCAGTAACTCCAAGGCAAGCTCCCATTTTAAGTATCAATTAAAAAGTTAATATTTCTTTAAGATAATGCTGTATTTAAAGACACCATTTAACAAACATTAAATAATCTTATAATATATATTTAATCTTTGTATGGAAGAGGATCATCAGTATTCTTGACTGTCTAGGCTTCACATTACAAAAAATAATATTATTAATGTAAAAATGGAAATTACTTTTCTGCCTCAAGAGTTTTATCAGTATGTTGCACAATCATATCTAACATTTTTGTGCACTGATATTTCATTCTTGTTTAGGATGGAAGCTTAACCATACTTAAAAATAGACCAGTTGAAACCAGTGACACTTAAATAAGGTACCAATAAGGAATCAATCCAGTTTGGAATTTGTTTTTAAATAAAATGTTTGCATGAACCAGTAAGCTGAGATTCTTGCAAATAACTGAAAATATGCAGTTTATTTCCCCCTGCCAGGCTCATCTACGTGTGAATAGCAAAACAAAGTAAAAAAAATCCTCTCTGTGGATCCAGGCTTTTATATTTATTGTACAAGGTTTACAAGTTATCCAATTGAATCTGATTCCAAGCAGTATTATTATTATTATTATTACCAATTTATTCAGAATTTGAGAATAAACTCTGCTTTACAGTTGTGGCTTGTAAAGGTAGCAAAAATGTAGAAACTCTGATTCTAATCTAATAGCACCTGAGGCACCTAATGTATGTTTCTTTAGCTGTTTTTCCAAATAGGAAGAAGCACGCAAGATCGAAAAGACTACATTTATTAGCATATAATGTAGTCACAATAAACTGAGACTTACACATGTTCAGTAGGTTCACTGCAAGCATGACTAAGTCTAGATTCAGCCAATTAATTGCTGTGTGTAATCATTAGAACCATCCTTCTTTTAGCAGTAAGGACTGTTTTGTTTTAAATGCCGCATTTGCAATTACCACAGGTGTGTCAACAATAAAGAAGTTCCAGTAGCAGCATTTCACACAGTCATCAAGGTTGAGTTAACATCAGAGTTATTTCATTGGTTATACCTAATTCTATAATTCCAGAGTAGTCACCATCATCATAGGAAAGATAATTGTAACTCCGTCTATAAGTTCAAGTAAGCAAGGCAATTTGCCATCATTGCTTTTTTTCTTTTTTTTTTTACTATGAATGACTCCTTTCATAGTTGCATTTTTCTTCTTTCCCTTGGAATATGAATTACTTTTGTCAGGTTTCTGCACACCACAATTGTTGTGGGGCTCTAAGAAGTGTGTTGATCCTTCTGTTCATAAATCACAGTCACTAGTGACTGTTGTGGTGTGTGGGAGGATTCAGCTTTCATTTTGCAGATTTCCCCCCCATAATCTGTCAAGAAGAGCAGGCAGAATCCTGATGGTCCTCTCAAATGTGTCCCTCGCTTGCTAGGTGGGAAATCTGCAGAAAATCCCCAATCCATTTTCTGAATTGGAATCAGGAAGGGTCTTGACCTTATGTTCCCTCCTCAGCTCCAGCCAGCACATACAATTATATGTGCAAAATACATATTTGTTGGCTTCTTGTGGTGGGGAGAGAACAAAAGTGCTCACAAAGCGATGGTTTTCAGTTTCCCCAGGGCATCCTGCAATTATAAGACTTATCAAACTCACTTGGAGGAATAACAGCAACAATTGAGCACTGCTAGTAACCATTGTTTTTTTTCCATGCCATGATTGTATCATCCTGGTTATGATTTTAATGGTCAGAATACTGTTGTCTATCATAGGCTCTTGTCCTATAATATATTCCTCTAGAGTAAATAACATAAGTGTATAAAGGTGTATGTGAAGTACAGAAAATTGGCAGGTTTTTTTTCCCCCCTCTGTCTCACAGCAGAGCCTAGAGTCACAAATTCAAATATTCATTTACATAATGCATAATTAACTTACAGATGGTTCTGCTGCTGAAGGAGATAATTATTGGCTTAGGCAGCCTTAAAGGGGATTTGTCAAATTAACTGAGGAGGGGTCAATCAATGGCTCATTTATTTTATTTAAAATATTTCCATGCTACCTTACTCTTAAAGCAATTCTTCTACATCAACAAAGGGAGTTAGAATGTAAAACAGAGTCATAAAGGATTATAAAGGTGTAAACAATAACCTACTAATAGAAAAAACAAATGGAAATAAAAAAGTGTCTTTATTGAACACTAAAAGACGAGCAGTAAAAGAGCCAATTTATTTTCTCATGGAAAACATTTCTATACATGGAACTCCAATACAGAAAAAGCTTACTGTGCATTTTTAGAAATATTGCGTCAACTGTTAGTGGGACATCTATTCTTCAAGGACAAATAAAACATATGGGTAGACTTATAGGGAGGCCGAGAGTCCTTGAGATTCCTCAGTAACAAACCATTTCAGATTTTATAGGTAAGGACCAGCTCTTGCAATTAAACCAAAAAATGATTTGGCAGCTAGTGCAATTGTCACAACGTTGGTGTTGTATAATACTGTATAATACATTCCAGACTGCAATCAGGATATACCGAATAGATTCTGAACACTCTTCAGGAGCAGCCCCAAGTAATGAACTTTGCAGTAGTCAAAGTAATGGAGACCAATGAATAGTAACTCTGGCTAGAATTCCTTCAGGAATATTACCAAATATTTCAAGTACATATAAAAGTCTCCCTGGTCATACACAAGAATCCAGGTGGTAAGTGTATGCCTCAAATTGTGCATATGCAAAAACAATGCAGTTCTGTCTAGAAAAGCTATGCAATATTTCCATTCCTACATTTGATTATTTTCTGACCAACAAGATGCTCCCTTACCTGCATGAGTTTGAATTTCTTAATACATATTCATTCTAGAAGTAATTCCGAACATTTTTTTCAATATATTGAAAAGGATACAGTTTAAGTTCAATCATGGTGCTGAGACCCAACTTCAAAACTCTTAAATGCAGATACCAGAAAACAGAAGATAAATTAGAGATGCAAAGTACCCTATAACAGCAGCCCCCAATCTTTTGGGCACTAGGGACCAGTTCCATGGAGAGACTTCCTCGGACTGGAGAGTGCGTGGTTTGGCATGCTGTCTGCATCCCGCGGATGTGGTTTTGCTTGTTTGCACAGACCGGTTGCTGGCATGCTGTGGACCACTGCCAGTCCCCGGAGCAGGGGACCCCTGGACTGTAAAGTCAATAGCTAAGGTACAAGAGGCTGAACCCTAACCCTAACCCTAGCATAATTTATTTGTTTATTACATTTTTAAAAATACCCATTGGCAATAGTTCTCTTCTGAAGTTGATCAGTGAAAGAGAACTGGGCCTAGAACTAATCAGTCCTAATTTGGTAAACTTATCTTAGGAAGTTACTGTAATTGATTCTATCACGAGCCTTTGAGAGATTCAGCAGAATCAGTAAAGATCCAGCCTTATTTTCTGGCACTGATTGTCCACACAGGTGACCAAAGTCTGACCTGTTTCCAAACCAAGTAAATCTGGCTTAGAATTGTCTAAACAGTAAGTTTTCTGTTGGAAAATCGGCATAACAAATACTTCAGAATCTTGTTTAAAATATAAGATCGAGACTGATCAATAATTATTGAAAAGATTGGGATCTGACGTAGGCCTTTTCTCACAATCACAACTTTGTCTTTTAGGTACATGGACACAACATCACTGGGGACAAAATATTGACTTGCCGATCACAAGAAGCAGGCCTCTGAATACACATTGCTACAGATAGCAGCAGTTCACAAATAACAGGGAAAAGCTGTTTGCTTTTAGGTTTTATTTAAAGATTTTTTAAAAGAAAGATAAAAAACTATGCAAACCAATATGTAGTAAGGGAAAAAAAAGAAATTGAAAGCTAAAAGTGCAAGAGGGGTGGGGGGGAGAAAAATAGAAAAAAGATATTTAGTAGCTTCCAATGTTCTTTACAGCAATTATAAATAGAATTGTAAATTTATCTCTTACTCTATGGTTACGACATACCTCCCTTCTTTGTATAATCTATCCTAATCAAAACCATATATCATGATTTTATCTTTTTCCTCACAAAAAAAAAATCTGTAAGGGGTTTCTAGTCAGCAATAAATGAAAATATTGTCTTTTCTCTGATCAAAGAAGTCAATTTAACCATCTCAGCAAGTTCCATCACCTTTACCAATCATTCCTCTATTGTGGGTAATGCTGAATCTTTCCATCTCTGTAGATAGAATGATCTCACTGCAGTTAAGAACACTTAAGATATAGGGTGTAAAATCATAATGTTACCCTCCGGCTGCAGGTGTGAGATTCTTTTTTTTCCTCCAGGAAGAAGTTGCACTGACATGTGAGAGCTCAAACTTTATCAATATGCAGTCAGCTCATGATCCAAATGGAGCTCCTCTGTTTTTAATTATTGCATGGCAAGAGAAGATCAGCATACGTGTCAAGTCCTGTCACCGTAGCTCATTCCACTTGCATTGTGCCAACTGCAAGCAGAGCGATGTATTGTTCCACTGAGCCAGATGGAACAAAGGAGCTTTCGAAAGCAACAGTATTAAAATTGGAGCATTGATTCATCTTCTCGTAGCCCAATCCTAAATATTGTTCTCTATGCACCACTTCCAACTCCTCCTAGTAATTAATTCAGTTAGGATGTCCACTCACAGTTCCCTCCCCCAAGTATACTAGATTTAAAAAACTAACCATCTTTATACTGCCTGAGGATAAGTATTAGTGATATTATACAATTCATATACTTGCTTTCAAAAGTTAGGTACCCATGTTCAAACTATCTGTTTCATTGAATTCCAGTCAGAAGCTGACACAACTACCACATGATACATCATCTTTCTGCAAATGTGAATACATATTATTTATATGCAGTTGTTTACAATTAAAAAAAACTGAATATGGAGGATGCAAATATTTGGAAACCTTTGCAGTTTGCATGTTGTAACACTTCGTCTAATAGAAATAATACTTCCAAATCTTTCTTAAAGCCAGCTAAGAGCAATTCTCTTCTTTGCGTGTGGATTTCCCACCCACCCCAATTCTTCCTTGCAGAAGTCTTCTAATTTGGCTACATCCTTAGATGTCTTTACATGTGTGAACTTCCCACAGGTTTTCAGTCATATTCAACTAAGTAACAATATATCCTGGAAGCGAATGTACCGCAGTCAGTGACAACACTGAAACTGAAAAGAAAATGGATATTCCAGCAAGAGAATAATCTGGAATGCATTTCTAAAGCAACCATGAATCAACCTTCACATACCTGAAATTTAAAGGTTATTGAAAATCTGTGGGGAGATTTCAAACATGCAGTGCATACAAGAATATCTAAGGATACATCTGAACTAGGAAAGAGTGTGGGAAGGTGACTCCCACAAAAAAAGAATTGAAAGACTTTTACTTGCTACTGGAAGCGCAGAGAAGCTGTTATTTTTGTTAAAGAAGGTGTTAACAGTTGTGACTGAAAGGGTGTCCACATTTTTGCACCTTCCATATTTATCATCTTGTTATTCTGAATGTGTAAACAACTGCACATTTACAGAAAGCTCCTGTATTAAATTCGGTACTATTAGAGGTTGTGTCACCTTTCAGATATTTATTGACATGTAAAGTCAGGTACTGTATGGGTGCTTAAACTTTTGAGATGGCATGCCTGTACTTTTTGCATCTTAGAAGAATTCTTCTTCCAAGCTTCTTTTAATTTAATGGAATTTACTACAAAATACCTCTGTGTTTAAAAAGAGTGATAAAGACACCTGGACCTGAGAATGAAGGCAGAAATAACCAACAAGCAATTAAGGTGACACATTTTTAAAAGTCACTATTATTAGGTTTCAACAAAAATAACCTAGCTGTTGTGAAGATGACCTAATACTTGCCTGGAGAACTGAGGGATTGGAATTAGGTATGTTCTCTGACTATAAAATGACAACTAAGGATTGTGATCCTAAAGTGCTGACAAATGGCCACAAAACGAAATGGAAACAAAATCTCCTTATATCTTAGGGGGGGGGGAAAGGAAAGCAGTTGCTATTGTCCAGACATGCCTCTTCTGCAAAAGGAAAGCTTAAGAATCTACAGTTCATTGCAGATTCATTCTTTGCATGGCCAAACTCCACAGAATGAATAAACAGCTTTCCACCATTTTTGTACTGCTTTCATTCTTGGCCATTTGTATTTAACAGTTTACTTCTGGTTGCTGTTGTTGCTTTACTTTTCTTATCCTGTTGGATAATTAGTCTACTCATTGGTGAGTGAGTACACACAGGCATAGAGTACATGGCTTGCCTGGGAAAAGGGCTCAGGGTTCATTCTCCCTTTTTATCAGTTGGAAGAATCCGATAGGTGACAGTTAAGATCTGCTTAAGGTCTCAGTTCCTAGTTGCCTGAGCAGACAGAATGGGCCTAGCTAGCTAGACGAGGAAGCTAAGGTTGCTTTCCTCAGGAAAGACTATAACTTAGGGGTTTTAAGATCATGTTTTACAACTGGAGATCAGGGGTGGGTTCCACTTACCTTCCCTACCGGTTCGGGGTTGAGCCGGAAGTGATTCGCTTCGCTTCGCTCACGCACGTGCCCCCATCACTTCCTGGTTAAACTCGTCAGCGCATGTGTAGGAGGAGGCTTTGCACATGCGCAGAGGTTTATTTTCGAGTAAATTTCCCTCCGGTGGACAGATTTCAAGTTGGAAGACCGGTTTGGGGGGGTGTCCAGCTGGCTGTCGCTGCCGTTTCGGTGATGGGGGGAAATTCCCACTACCGGTTCTACTGAACCGGCCCAAACCGGCAGGAACCCACCTCTGCTGGAGATTCCTAGTTCAGGTCCAACTGTCTCTAGGAGGAATACGGCCCACTGTACTTTACAATACAGTTGAACCATTATCAGCCCAGGCAAATGATTCAGGCTACAATATTACGGTAGGTTATTTTCTTTATTCCCATCCTTAATGTGGGGGAAAAACTCCCCAGGTCCCCAGGTTAGATCTGCTTTTCAGAGCAATTTTAACCAGGTAGGGATAGATACACAATTTAAAAACAACAGGCAACATGATTTACCCATACATATATAAAATCAGGATGTATAAAACTGTTGTTTAAAAACAACAACAACAACATACTTGCTTTGGGGCTATAGATTCAGTGCCAATAGGAGGCCTAATCTAAATATTAGGTTGAGTAAAACATAAATAAGTGAGAGGAAATGGCAAGGAATAAAAGAGAATTAGAAAGGAGCAAGACAACAGCTTTAAGAGAAGAAGGCTCAGGAAGACAAAGAATCTTAAAAGGAGGAGACTCTTAAGAGAAGCCAATTCATAAAAGTAAGCCATTTAAAGCAAGGGCTGGTCTGATAAAGTAAAATTAAGATGAAGAGAAGGGATAAATGAGCAGAAATACAAGACATGAAAGTCAGGCAAGCAACAACACTGAGAAATGAAATAACTGCTTCTACCCTGCTGGGTTGCTCCTGGCAAGGTACTTTGAAATATTAGAAAGTTGAGGCATTAGGAATGCTTTACAAATAGTAGGAAGTAACAATTTAAAAAACCATTTCATTAATAATAGGTATCCCTAACATACAGTATCACAAGACTTTGCATAGAAATTATAAATGTAGCTTTGTCTACTTAATATTTTATTGGCAGGACCAAAATCAGATTAAAGGTAGACAACTATGACCAAGAACATAAAAATCAAACAATAAAGGCTCTATTGGTTGCAAGTCTTGGCGTATTCGGGTCTTTTCCCCATGTAAGATTGAGGGTATCTTGACGACATTTCAATGAGGTCTCACTCCTCATCTTCAGGCTGGTGCTTTCGGCTTCGTGCTTGTGCAAGCAATATAAGCTGTATGAAAGGACATCAGATAATGGAAATTGAGAAGAGGTGTGTGTGTGTGCTTGGTAGGTAAGTGTGTGTGTATGAGAGAGAGAGAGAGAGAAAGAGAGAAAAGCAGAGAGAGAGAGAGACAAAGAAAGAGAAGCAGAGGGGGAGAGAGAATTACATCTCAGTGGATTTAAGGTGGAAAGGATGAGCTGTGATGGAGTGTGTATGTTTCGTAACAGTGAAGTCCTAACTGCTGGATGCATTCAAATGTTTTATCATTTCAAAGCTGATTATCTCTGTAAGCCTTAGCTATTTACCATACATTCAATCACTTATTAATTGGCATCATTCCATCTTTATTTATTTTTCTAATATTGTAACTACTATTTACACATGTCTAAGCCCATGAACATGCATTAATGTTGCTATAATCACGGCAATTTAGAATAAAGGCATAAACCTGATGACCACTATTATATTTGTATTGGACTAGATTCCCAGTCTTCAAAGCAGTGGATGTTCCAGTTAGAAATAAGAGAAAATCTGACCCTACATTTCTGGATAATTACTTTTGAGAAAAGCTGGAGTAAAGATACTTGTCTTTCACACTGTAAGAAACCGAGGTATGCTTCCTCCATTTTTGTTGCCCAGATGCTTAGAAATAACTTCTAGCCGTAGTTCTTAACCATGCCAATCTAAAAAATAAAAAAAAACCAAAACCCAGAAAACATCATGATAGGTAATTGAGGTATCTCCTATTTGATAGAGCACAACAGCTGGCATCTATCTAACTTTCCTCAAAGGATATTGCAAATTTAAATCATGACAATCTGGGGGGAAGGACTTTACAAAATTGCCGAGATGCCATCCCCTCTTCAGTTAACTGTAATAATGGAGAAATTATGGCATCAAGTTTAAGCTGGCTCTGCAGAGAGGGTGAGCCAAGAGGTGGAGTAAGGTGAGAAGTCCCTACCAATGGAGATAGAAATAACCCCACCTTGGCATGTTCTAGCACATATATTGAGAAACCAGAATCTGTATGTTTCCTGTTGAGTCTGAAATAAGTCAGTGCAGCTGCTAAATAAAGAATGCACCACACAATCACACATGTACAGTATGTGACTGATCTGGAAGCAGAACAAATATCACATATGGCGATGCCCGGAGGTTCCTAACATTAACTCAGGGTAGGATCTTCAAAATCTACCCTGGATGGAGCCGCTTCTTTATGTGAGAAACTGAGATAGCAATAGTTTTTTTTTTTAATTAGTTGTTGATTAGTAGGTATATGTTAGACAATACAGTTCACTTTCCTTTATGCTTAGAGGATGAGCATAGGATACACATCTTAACTGTGGGAGAAACTGAAGGTGCTAGAGAAGCCATGTTTTTGAAGATAGTTTTTGGACCATTAAAAAAAAACCCACAAGTTCAACCATTGTGCTTTTATGACAATTTGTTTGTGATAGGTTTTAAATTAAATACCCGTATTTTTCAGACTATCAGACAAACCAGCATATAAGACGCACCAAGATTTCAGAGAGGTAAGTAATGGCCCCCAGGAGCCCTCTTCAGGCCTCCCAAACCCTCTGTGCATCCTGTTTTTTGCAAAAATGGGCCCCTTTTTTACACGTTTTTGTGAAAAATGGGGTGCACAGAGGGTTTGGGAGGCCTGCAGACTGCTTAGTGGGAAAAAGGTGCGTCTTATACTCCAAAAAATACGGTATTTCCTGGCTAAATGTTCTGGAGGAAGCAAAGACGGAGAGAGGTCCTTTTCGGCCCTTTGTCCACTTTGCAGAAAGGTATTCATTCTAACCAACTGTGTGTTCTATATTCTCTTAAGCAAAAGCCCAATTTGGGAATTTTGGAGCCTTATCTATCTGTCCTTGACTAGCCAGAAAACCATATGGCATGACATTTGTTATCCCTACTGCTGAGCTCTGTCTTACCTCTACCTCAAATCACTACAATCACCTGACTTCCTTCCAAGCTAGCAGAGCTGAACAGATTTTATACATATTGAGATGTCTTTGAATGGCAATGAACCAAGGGAAAAATATTACTTTAATACCACTATAGTTAGAGATGATTTATGGATGTCTGACTCATGGTTGGGATCAAGATGAAGGCAATGTCATTGGGACACACAGCAGGAAAAGAAACTGCCAGGGCATGTCTTTGCTACTTTTAAGTGCAATCGAAAACTCCAGAAGTTATCCAATTACTCTTGTGCCAATATGACAGTAAGGAAGTCAGGCTTTCTATCATCTCAATATTGGGTGGGTAAAATTCAAAGAAATTGTGTCAATGCTGGAAAAATGGACCAAGTCAGTTTCAGTAGAAAACTCGCTAGTTCAACTTTTGCCTGATAAAATATACTAATTTCCCAAGGAATTAGATTGATAGTACAATTAGAATGCTAAAATGCATTGTACTTAACTACAAATGAAAAATATGACTGTCCAAAACATCTGTCATAAAAATAATTCACTTTAAAAACTTTAAATGAAAAAGACATTTGAAGAGGGCATCTATTCTTGAGGGAGTCACTGTACTCTTGTGATACAATGTCCATGCAAATCTGCCTCAAGAATTGTCCCAAGTAAACCAAAGCCTTCTTTTTCATTTTATACTTCCTCTCAACAAAATCCTCAATTTTTGTTTGGGCTATTTTACCCACATACATGTTAGAGTGTACAGGGAAGAAGGAACGAGACGCGTGAACAGTCAGCTACCTTTATTGGTTCCATGTAGGTGGCAATACGAACTGCCGGCAGGCTGCAGGGAAGCTGCTTATAAGGCTAGTTCAACCAATCAGCAGCAGGGATGCTAATTTACTCCTGTATGTGAGGACGTAACACCCCTCCCCTCTTAGTTTGTGGAACATCCAATCCGCAGCCGACGTGGGTCACGTAGTCTCATAAGTATGCCGGCCGACGTATGGTTCTACTGGGCCTGCGTGGCTCAGTCTGTGGTGCGGTGTTGGATGGAATAGTCGCACCCCTTGCTTCTCCAGGCTCTGCCAATGGAAACATCTGGAACCAGCCGCTAGGCGTGGTGGCTGAAGACTCTCCCAGTTCGCGCTCCGGACCCTGATGGTGTCGCTGGATCCCGGTGTCCCACAGTAGGCTCTCGCGATTGCCTTTCGGGTTTGAGATGTCTTATCTGGTTAGGGCCTGGCTGTTGTTGTTGCTGTCATTTCTCGCCTTGGGTTGACGGAGCCCGGACTCTGGAACTTGGCTCTGGAGCTGGTCTATGTGGCGCTGCCATATTCGGTCGTCATCAAGCTTCACCTGATAAGACTTGGGCCCGGTTACAGTGATGACGACAGCTTTGAACCACTTGGGGTCCCCCGCGTAGTTCAGGGCGTAAACCGGGTCCCCGTCGGCTAGCACTTTGGTCACTCTTGCCTGACTCCAAGGGCATCTCCGAGTGGTAATTTGGGTTCAAACGGTCTAGTTGGAACCTCAGACCTCAGTCTCCTGTGGCCACCCCCTCAACACCCAGTTCATGAGTTTAGCTATTAGCTTGTCTTTTGCCAAGTGTTCCGTGATGTCTCAAGATGTGATGGGACTGGAATGTTTAATGTCGACCAGCAGGATCTCGGTCACAGGAACGGGGTCGATTACTTTGCTCGGTGCTGGCCAATGGCTGAGGGCGTCTGCGTGTCTGATAGTGTTGCTGGGTCTGTGGATGAGGTCATAGCTGTACCCTGCTAGGAAGATGGACCACCGGGTTAGGCGTGGGGACATGAATTGGGATGTTTGCTTGTTGCCCACTAATAAACCCAGCAATGGTTTATGGTCGGTCACTAACTGGAATCAGCGGCCATATAGATACTCATGGAACCGCTTGATGCCGGCCACTGCCGCGAGCACTTCCTTATTCAGCTGGCTGTAGTTCTGCTCCACTGGTGATAGTGTCTTTGAATAGTAGGCGATTGGGGCTTCAGCGCCATTGGGTAGACGATGGCTTAAAATGGCTCCTACCCCATATGGTGAAGTGTCACTTGTCAACTGTAGGGGGAGGGTCTTGCTGTACTGCATAAAGACGCTGTTTGATGAGAGCAGGTCCTTTACGGCGATGAACGCATGGGCTTCCCTCTGTCCCCAAGTCCACGTGGTCATCTTCCCCAGCAATCAGTGGAGTGGTTCAGCAATGGTCACCTTCTGCTTAAGGAAGATTGCATAGAAATTGAGCAACCCGAGGAAGGCTTGTAACTCTGTCTTATTTGTCGGGGTTGGGGCTTCTTTGATGGCTCTGACCTTCTCGTCTGTCAGGTGTATGCCTTCGCCGTCTACAACAAACCCTAGGAACTCGACTTTGGCCACCCCAGTTTGCACTTGTCCCGTTTAACTTTTAAGCCTTTCTGCTGGAAACGGCTGAGTACTTCCCACAGCCTGGCTTTGAACTGCTCCCTTGATGTCCCCAAGATGAGGACATTGTCGAAATAGGGAAACATTCCCGGAATATCCTGTAGCAGCCATTCCATCATGCTCTGGAACAGTCCCGGGGCCACACTCACCCCAAATTGGAGGCGGTTGCACTTAAATGCCCCCCTGTGGGTGACGATGGTCTGCGCTTCTGCAGTGGTGGCGTCCACCGGTAGCTGCTGATATGTCTGGGCGAGATCCAGCTTTGCGAAGATTGTCCCCTTTCCCAGTGAGTGCAGTAAGTGTTGCACCACAGGCACTGGGTATGCATTTGGCTGGAGTGCTTTATTTATGGTGCCCTTATAGTCGGTGCACACCCTTATTGAGCCATCTGGTTTCATGGCAGTGATGATGGGGGTCTCCCATTTGACGTGGTCGACTGGCTCTAAGATCACTTGACTGATTAACTTGTCCAGCTGTTTGTCCAACTTTGGCCTTAGTGCAAACGGGACCTGTCGGGGTTTGAGTCTAATGGGGGTGACACTGGGGTGTAGGTTTAACAATATGGGTTTCCCCTGGTATTTATCTAGACTCCCGTCGAAGACATCCAGACATTTCTCCAGGATTCGGTCCAGTTCATCTCCCCTGAGTTGTTTCAGGCCGGTGATGCCTATTCCGAGGGGCTTGAGCCATTCTACGTTGAGCAGGATTGGTCTGTTCCCCTCGATGACGGTCAGCGGTAGGCAGCCTGTGAATCCCTTGAAGCTTAGGTTTACTTCCGTTCATCTCAGCACTTGAATGGGGTTGTCTTGGAAGTCGTTTAACTTCATATATTGTGGCTTTAGTTGGCGCTTGGTGATGCTGAGTAAGGCTTGCGAGTGGTTGTCCCAGGACATAATGGTAAAAATGGAGCTGGTGTCGATCTCCATGTGGCAGGGTCTTCCCTCTATGGACATGGTCACGTGGAATTTTCCAGCCTGGCCTCCATCCGAGTGCCCCACAGTCGGGTTGTAGATCCCCCCGGCTGTCCTGGTGTGGGTAGTCATCTCTGCGCCTCTCTCTAGGGCCCCCTTATCGGTTCTGCCCCTGCCTGCCTGGGCCCTTTTGTTGTCTGGGCTGGTATGAGTTGTGCTGGTGGAGGCTTGGGAGGGTGGCTTGGCATGCTTCTGTGTTGTGCCCGCGTTTCTGGCATCTGCAGCAGATGGCATCCTTAAAGTTGCAGAACGACCAGGTATGGCTCCCTAGGCATCCCGAACAACGGGTCTGCCTATTATCATAGTCTCTGTGGCTTATCCGTTGGCTGGGGTGTACTCTGTGGACCCCCTCATCCTCCTCGTCAGACTGGTTCCCGATGGGTGCGGTGGACGGAGGATGATTTACGGATGTCTGCGGCAGAATTATCCAATGCTTTGGTGGCTCGAGCTTCATCCACAACATCCTTGAATGTTGCTCCTCGCCAAATCAGTAGTTTCTTTTGTAAATTGAGGTCCTGCATGCCCAAGATTATGCGGTCCTTCATCATTTTCTCTGGGTTAATAAACTCACATCTGGTGGCAAGCTCCCGGAGGTGGGCAACAAAATCTTTTATGGTCTCTCCCTCTTGCTGGCGCCGATGGTAGAACTCGTTTCTGCTCACCATCGGGGTCTCAGTCGGTATGTAGTGGTCACTCAGGCTGTTTTGCAGGGTGACCCATGAGATGGATTTGACGTCTGCAGGTGCCACCAGCATCTTGGTCATCTTGTAAATTTTCGGGCTGCAGCATGTTAGGAAGAGGGCCCTCTTCCTGTTGTCTGGAAGATCCTGGAAGTTATTTACTTCCATAAACATATGGAAGCATCCCATATACTATAAGTGTGCCATTCTTTGGTGGTTGGATTGAAAATCGACGGGGCTGGTGAAGTGTTGGCTGCCATCCTCTGGGTTGGCTGCAGCAGTTGGCTGCTTCTAAGATGGCCGCGGATACCAACAGGTGCCTTTGTCCTGTTGTCCTTATACTGGGATCCCACCTTCGTCACCACTGTTAGATCGCACAGGGAAGAAGGAACGAGACGCGTGAACAGTCAGCTACCTTTATTGGTTCCGTGTAGGTGGCAATATGAACTGCCGGCAGGCTGCAGGGAAGCCGCTTATAAGGCTTCCCAATAGCCTGCCGACCACTGACAGTGGATTAATTTTCCCGCCGCTAGTTCAGCAAATCAGTGGCGGGAAAGCTAATTTACCCCCGTATGTGAGGACGTAACAATACACACACCTTATTTTTTCCCACACCCTTTTTGAGAAGCAAGGTGAAAACCAGCTGCTCTTTATCATAATATATAGAGCTAGTTTAAACAACTGGATAAATTAGTACTGAGTCATGCTGTGGTGAGAATCTGTGGTAAAATATTTTAACTTTTGTTTCAGATTCTGTCCTCCCCAAACATGTCAGTAGAAAGCTGTCTATTTATTTGTCTGCGTTGTGAACAAACAGATCGTGTACATTTAATGTTATAGTTCCGTTTGCTGCTTTTCGGAATGAGATGCTAAAAATCCACCCACTATTCAACTTTGAAAGCGTTTCTTTTCCTACAACAGTATTTCGATCAATGTGTGCTTAATCTCTTATCTGTGATTTCATTATTTATCTTGACTGTGGTAATTCTGTTCGATGTAGCCTAAATCTAGCAGCTTGAAGCTTATCTGCTTTCATTGACTTTCTTAGTTGTTAATGAAAAAGTAAGGCTATGGTCCTGTACAGGCCTGTTTGCGAATAAATTGTTTGAAATTGTGTGGAATAGTAAATAGACTATGCAGTTCAACTGCTTACATTTATTTATTCCCAATAATAAATCATTTCTGGGTATGGTACATCAAAAGACATCTGACAGCCTTCGTTCATTCTATATGTACTCCAATCTCTATTCCAAGGATGTTATATACACAGTTACTTTGATAGCTGCTGATACTGTAGTAATGAAATCTCTCATGATACAAGATGGGAGGAATTTAAACATTCAGAAGTGCAAGAAAAAGAAAGAAGCAAAATGGCTTCACCAAGTGAAACTCACAAAATTACATTTTGCTGGGAAACCATTCTTCTTTTATATAGTCCAGTAGCATTCATCCAAAATGGCCCATGAATAAAAACATCCTATCCATAGAAGGGCTTTAAATAGATTTGTATAAATGTAAGTCCAGTGTATACAAGTGTATTGACATAAGGCAACACAACATAGGGACCATTAATATAGCTAAAAAATGAACTATAATGAAAACTCTGCTCAAAATTCTTTTGAGAAAGAAAGAAGGAGGTTTATAAACATACATTTGCCTTTAAAATTCCAAGTGTAAGCTTGCCCTTATTGGGCATATTCTATGCCTTTATTATTATTTAGTGAACAAAACTTTTCTATTCCATTCCAATGTTATAATTAAAACTTCAGAACAAACTGGGACAAATTCAGGCCATTTAATAAGCACCAGACTAGAAACCAGGAGCCCTTGTGTTCCAGTTACAACTTACACACAAGCCAGATGGGTGACTTTGGGCCAGTCACTTTCTCTCAGTCCCAAGAAGGAGACAATGGCAAACTATTTCTAAAAAACTTTGCCAAGAAAATTCCAGGTATTGTCCAGGCAGTTGCCAAGAGTCAACACTGATTCAAAGGCATACACGCACACAAGAACAAATTGGGCTTAATTGTTTTATTTATTTATTTTTATTTATGTATTTCGTCAAGCATATATTAGAAAACAGATACAAATATTGACAAGATTATGCATATAAATTACCTATAAAAAAAGAGATCAGCTTTGACCATGCTGCCCTTGCCCGTAACTGCCTTTCTTGGTTTTTCTGATTCCCACGTCACCACCATCTCCCAGGTTTGGCTGCCTTAGATTCCCCAACACAGAGGTCAGCCCTGTCCATCTGAAAGAAGCCAGCCCTTTGATCTTTTGCAACAATTCAAGCAGCCCATTGGCAGTGATGTTTCAATGTCGTAATCCACAAGGATTGTCCTCTGAAGGGCACAACAGGCTTATTAAAACGCACTTGCGCACATGCAAGTTTTTGTATAACTTAAAAGAAACAAAAAACAAAGCACCTATGGGCAATTATTTGTTGTAATGAACAACAACAACAAAAAACCCTACTTGCTTGAAACATTTTTCTGTTTGGGGAGTATTAGACAGCCTCTGAATTTTTTCACCAGGCATTAACTTGAACAACTTTAAATATTATGACTATGTGCCTGCAGCTTGGGGCAGGCAACTTTGATGAAATTAAAGATAAACAAAAAGGACTCAAATTCAGATTCAGCTGACTCTAGCAATTAGGCATGCTAGCCCTCCAACCTTTAACCTCTCCCTGGAGGCATCTTTGAGTATAGCATAAACCTGGGGGAAGAAGGATAACCGTGACCCAGGTATACTGGGGGTGGGGGGCACCTACAATCATTAACTACCGTAGGAAGCAGCCCACAACTTGATGCAAGCAGTTGTCAGAGAAATCAGTGTTTGCTTGACCTAGCTTGGAGACCGGTGATAGGCATTTGTCATCCTGACACCGGAGTTCCCTACTTTGCATGCTCTCTCACTCATTTTGGCGTACTTTATTCCCACAAAACTGTGTGAAGGGTTGCGATTTGATTACTTATTATTTAAAAGCCTAAGCGTACACTTTTGCCCAAAAAAATAAAAAAAATAATGTTACCAGAACACAGTTTACACTTCAGGCAGCATAATACAGGTAGTCCTCAACTTACAACAGTTCACTTAGTGATGGTTTGAAGTTACAACGGCACTAAAAAAAAGTATCTTGTGACCATTTTTTTCAGACTTGCGACCGTTGCAGACACGTGCATGATGGTCACGTGATTTTACATTCAGATGCTTGACAATCGACTCACATTTACGATGGTTGCAGTGTCCCAGGGTCATGTGACCCTCTTTTGCCACTTTCTGACAAGCAAAGTCAACGGGGAAGCCAGATTCACTTAACAACCAGGTTACTAATTTATCAACTCCAGTGATTTACTTAACAAATGTGGCAAGAAAAGTCATAAAATGGGGCAAAACTCACTTAACACATTTCTCACCTAGCAACATAAACTTTGGGCTCAATTGTGGTGGTAAATTGAGGACTACCTGTAATTTCTTTTAGCCTCAGCCTGACATCCCAAAAGCCATGACTTCCAAGGGAAATGAGATGGGGAAGGTAGAGGAAAAAGAGCAAGTTTTCTGCTTAAAATTACAGTTCTCTTTTTTATTTTTAAATGGCATGAAAAACACTTGGAATAGTTGACATGAGGTGACAAATCAAGAAGGGTCAAAAGCAGCCAATTTCTTAGCAGCAAAATTTTCCTGCTTCTTTTTGCCTCTTTTGTTTTGCAGCCTCTTGGAGGTTTAGCTGGAGCATGGCATGCACTCCAATCCACAGCTGAGACACTTTGCACAGAAGGTATGCTGGTAGAACTCAAATATACGTTAGCATTGTGAATTCATATTAGGACATCAGTGGATTATTTATTTATTTATCTAAGCTTTAATCAAATAACAAAAGAAAAACATACAAAATTATAAAGAAAGGAAAAAGAAAGGCATGCCGGACTTATATTTAAGGCTGCATGTACATATATTATAAACATAAGGCCTGCAATAAATGGCAGCTCTACAATATTTCATTATGATCACCCATAGCTAACAGAGTCAGCTGCACCAGTGGAAGCCTTATTAATGTGTTATATAGTTCTTACTGTGATATTGTTCAATAGTTTTTAATATTTTAAATCCTCCTGTAATCTGCTCAGAGAATTTCGGTTACTGGATGTATTTAAGATCAAAAAAGTACATAAATAAAGCTACGGGATAACATTTTAGAAAAGGTGAGGAGTGGAAGGAGTGGTAATTATTTATTTTAATGTTGGCTGCCAGGAATTTCAGGGTAACGCACATAATCTCACCCCTTTTTTTATCCTTGGAGGACTCTGATAAACTGAGTGGTTCTCCCAAAATCACCCCATTTGCCTTATGGCCAAAGAGGTATTTGAACCCAGATTCAACATCAAATATTTCAGCCGCTGCCTCCTACAGACATGTGGAACTGAATGGCAGAAGAAAGGAATTCAAGTAATCCAACACTTCTTTGCTGGCATCTCCAACCTTTTGCAAAAATTTAAGAAATTTCCCTTACTGGTAACCCTTTGTAGCTCTTGCAGTCATGATAAAAAGATGGCTGACATAATCATGCATTGTCTTGATTTCCTTCCTTCCTTCCTTCCTTCCTTCCTTCCTTCCTTCCTTCCTTCCTTCCTTCCTTCCTTTTGCATTTGCCATGTGTTCTGTGGTATTGAAAATAGCCTTGTGACAGAACAAATTTGGTGTCAAGAGGATAAGAAGGAAAATTACAATTGTCAGATCATTTGAATGACTCTTAAAAAATACCAAATGAAGACAAAGTATTAGATCATGTCAGAAAAGTAGACGCCCTAAGTAAACCTACCACTAATAGGTAGCCATTGACAACATTCAAAGTAAATTAGCTCCAACTACTGAACATAAAAAGAAACTCAACATTATGTCTACACATTCTGGGAGCTATACAGTAATCCCGACAGGCATGAAGGGTGTTCAGTTGAAAAAGGCTACCGTAAAAATATATTTGCCTTTGTCACAGGAGACATGGCTCTTCCTTGAGGGTGTCAATTCATTTCTTCAAAATATTAGCATGCTTTTTGGTACTTTTGCCTCTGGGGGAAAAAATCTAGATGTTGGAGAACTTCCCCCAGGCTCAAGAGATCTACGAAGGACAGTATGTAGAATGATAGAATTCCACACATAAAACCCAATAATGATTATACATAAACATCAGAGGTGGGTTCTGAATCTTCTTACTGCCGGTTCGCTCATGCACAGTGCTTTAAAAAAAGCTTCTGCAAATGCAAAAACCAAAAGAACCAGCTCGGGGGTGCCCCAGGCCTGCTTGGGTTGCTAACAGTTCTAGCGAACCGGGCCGCCAATTTACTAAAAGTTCGGTAGAACCAGATCGAGCTGTTAGGAACCCACCTATGGCACACATGCAGGCACCAAAATAGTGAGATTAAAATATAATCTGACAAGAAATTAAGAGCTTCAAGAAGGGTCCTTTCCCATCACGCTCTAACTGGAACATGGACACAGCACAGAAATTCTCTCCACTTAACTTCTGACCCAGTCTAATCTTAGACAGCATGTACAAGAAGGTTTGTAGGGAGAATCCTCTCTGAAATGGAAGACCATCATGAACTAGATAGCTCCACTTTCTCTAAATTTTCACATGCGTCAGAGGCAAATACCTGTTATGCCAAGCTTTTGCCAGTTTGTTAAAAGCTGCTGGCAGTGTTAATGAATTCCCTAACAATAAATGACTGGCAATTAGAAGTCTAGGTCAGAGAAGGAACAATGACTCACTAAAAGAACAAAAACCTCAGTCCCTCTTGACGTGCAGCCCATGTATATCACTGCAGCATATATACTGTATCTCCATGGCACTCTGAGAAATGGCTGGTTTTCACTGCACCATTAAGGAATTGGAAACAAAGCAGATGCTTTGCACTTGGTGGTTTTAGCCCAAATTTAGAAGCTGAATAATAAAGCGAGGCCCATCCCGACAGACAAAAAGACGTCAGCACATTTTGGGAAACCGGAGTGCGTTCAATGAAAGCCAAAGCTACTGTCTCACATAAAGTGCCATAGCCATGGAGCTGGCTGCCTTAAAACGTGACAGGAGACATGGGTTTAGACAAGTTTAGACAAGGGCAAGGTTTCTGACAAATTTATTTGGTAAATCTGCTTTTAATCTGTGACACTATAAATCACACAGCTTAATAAGAGAAGGAGGTGGTCAAAGATCTTCTTGAGGTCATTCCATAAAATGGCTGTTGGCATCACACATTAACAAACTAATGGCAAACATAAGGCTGGAATGAGAGACAATATTTGCTTCACAATTGCAGAGCATTCAAATTTGAACACTCCTGAAAATATTAAAAGGAATTACATATGTGGAAATGTATACTCTTGGAAATATGATTCCGACATCTTGAATGTGGAAAGGGCAAATATTGTTTGCTCCGACAGGCCAGCATCTAATCTGTCCTGCTATAGCTGAAACCATCTCCTCACCCTGCCATCTCCTAGACATTTGTGTTTGCATCTCTAACATCAGATATTTGCCCTTCTGAAATATCAATATTGCCTACCATTACCTTTCTTCTTCATTAACTGTATGATAGTGGAGTTGCATTACTGAAGTCTTTATTGCAACTAATATACCATTTAGAAGCAGCAATACTCTTCCACCAAATCATCTCTTTTTTTCCTTTTGGATCATATTATGCACCCACATCTTTTGTCTGGCACTTGTCCCAATTTGGAATCAATTGTGACAATATCATAATGCTTTCTATTTATAGTTCTGACTCCAGCAAACCTTTGAACCTAAAGTGAAGCCCTTCCCAAAACTGAGATCCTTCCCATATGTTAGACCACAATTCCCAGAATTCCTAGCCAAGCATGATCAATGTCCATTTGGCTACGAATTTGGAGGCAGAAAGTCACCTCCTTTGGAGGGTGGATATGGATGGCTCTCAGATCCCATCTGGGACCTGACCTTCCCTTTAATATTTAGAGGGACAAATTTCATAATAGATTCAGAAGATTCATATTTCAGGTACTTCAAAGGAGACCAAGGCAAAAAGCTATTTTACAAAAAGCAGAATTAATGAGTGAGAAAAAGCATTTGCGGGCTCCTGTTACATTGCCTTATTACATATATAATGTCACATGACCAGTAAATCATTAATAGGCCTGCCTGAATCCATTAACTAAATTTTAACAGAGCTCTCAGTGTATTCAGATGCTAAAGTTTTCATCAGTGGTCTGATTTGCCGAGCTAAACTGAACAAAGTGTATATTCTCCATCATTTTAGTATAGTCTAGCATACACACACACTTTAATGGAGCAAAAGCCATTTAAGACAGTCCAGGTGGAATCTAGGATTCTCTTGCAGCACCAGACAAAGTTGTTTCCTTTGATTGGGGGTGCCAGGATGATGATATCAGGAGACTTCCAACATATGCTACTTGAGACTCTTGACTCCTCCTATTTAACAGTAAACACCTCCCCCCCCAATACCAACTTTGACAGTTTATCATACAAACAAGTTACAAAGAAAAGTAATTTGTGATTTACCTTGAATATGATACCAGGTGACAACTTGATAATCATCTGGGTGGTTGAATGCGTCCTGAAATGGACATATTGAAAACAAGGGAAAAAACTGGATTGTTTGAAAACACTGGCCTATTAATAAGTTATTCTGTCTTAATGCTAAGATAAATTAAAAACCAAAAGCAGCTTGCAAGCACCAGTATTTCCTAGCATTCTTCTGTATTAATGTTTCATCCAGTCATTGAGAAAAATAGAAAAAAGAGTAGGCTTCTGTGTGAAATAGAACATTTTAAAAAACTTAGCAAAATTGCAGTCAGAAAAAAAAAAAGGATGTTCTTCCAAGACTAAAATATTATTTGGAAGCGATAGAAGCGAAAATATTTGCAGTTGGATGCCATAAATTGTTTCCAATCAATACAAATTTGACTTAAATTTGCCACACCCTTTGGAAGATCCTGTTTCAGCATTTGATCTTTGGAAGCACAATGTACACTCTTAAGATTTTTCAAAGAATGTAAAAGAGGTTATTGACCATATTTACATAACATGGTAGACTTAGTGTGTTATTAACCTTGAAGAGCCAACTTATCCAGCACATGCATTTTGATAACCCAGCAAACCATCACTGGTCCTGATTTGTCAGTCCTGGTTGGCATTTTGTTTGTGCAAAAATAAACCCACCCGAATTAGAATCAGAGCTTCTGTGGAGAGATGAACCAGAAAGTGGGAACAATGGAGCTACTGCAAAAGCAACCCTACTTTAGAGATACACTTGCATTCTACTTATTTTTCTGCAGAAATGTTGGGTATTTGAATATAACTTAATTGTTAGTCTGGATCAGGAAAAAAAAAGAAAACATTTAAGATTATGGATAGCCAACAAGAAGTCATGTTAAAAGGCAATAGTTAAGACAGTTTGAGTTCACACAATAAACCTAACTATAGTACAAAACAGTAGAGTTCATTAGGCAGCAAGGTCTTTTTAAAATAAAATAAAACATTTATTTTTATGAATGATTAGGATCAAGTGAAGACCCCAGATGCTTTCCATCCTCATTTTTCCCCCAAGGGGATCCTAGAAATATTCTATAACCTGTTCCAAGATAGGGAAAGCATACAAAAAATGCCTGTGTTGTCTTAATGCAGTGAGATTTCATATAATATCTGGGAGTGAAAAGCTGCTCGCAATAGCTTCCAAGTGAAAATTCCTTGCCTTGGGAGTTCACAATATGGTTAAATGGTTACCTGTTGGGATAGGTTGTTGATGCTTTTGTCCATTTTATTTGCTTCTTGATCAGAATTCCATGCATTCATTATGTGTTCCCAAGCAAACTGGGCAGTGTGAATTACAAATACAATTTTATAGAAGAATGACCAATCTATCTCTCTTTTAAGCAGTGGTAAAATGTACAAGCGGGGCTTCAAACTTCAGCTTATCTACTGCATGCCTGTTCTGCTGACAACATCTTGCCAGAGTCACAGTGATGCCACATTGCAGATTATGCAGCAGGGCAGATTCACTTCAGCTTTTCATTAGCGCCTTCCAATATACAAGGATGAAAAATAGAATGTCATCAAGTTTTGATCTACTTAACTGAGTCTTTTAACAGAAGTGAGAAATGCGGGGATATTACATTATTTCATTTAGTAATGAGATGGCATCAGAATTAGTTATATCTGGCTGTGGATCAGGTACGTGAATGTTTTCCTTTATTGTTTGCATTAACATTATTGCCAACTTCCTTTATGATGTATTTTACAAATCAGTATTCAGACATATTCCAAGAATGAATGAATGGAACAACAAGAGCCTTAGAAAATCATCACTTCTCCATTTCTAAAAGTCTGCTATGAATGTTATAACTCACAAATGTAACAAATAACAATCCATTAAACGTTTAGTTAGAATAGCATAATTCATTTCTTGAATTCCTAACTTGCTTTGTTTGCATCTAGATGGTGAATATCCCATTTACATCTTATGTTCGGATAATAAAATACCATGTCTTCTACCACATTTCTTCCAAATTTCATTCTCCTGTGTTATTTATTATTTCATTACTATAGTGACAATCTAAGGGGTCAACAAACAAAATCATGGGCCTGTCTCTGCTACTAGCTTCAAGGTCTTCTGCCAAAATCCTTTGAAAGGATAGAAAAAGAATCCCTCATGACATTGTCTGTGTTCTCAAATAGCAACAGCAGACACATATACCGCTTCATAATGTTTTACAGCATTCTCTGAGCGGATTACGGAGTCAGAATCAGAGTTGGGTTCCTACCTGTTCGGACCAGTTCTATAGAGTAGGTAGTAAGCCACTGGTGACGTTATGGAACCGGTTCTGATCCGTGGAGGCCAGCATCTTTTTTTTTTAATTGAGGGGGGGTTGAATTTTTCCTGGGTTTTTTTCTTCTGTGCATGCACAGAAGCTGAGTTTCCAGCACTGCGTATGCATCACCATCTTGTTTTCGCCGTTTTGTGTGTGTGTAATTTTTTTGCACTGCGCATATGCGTACATGGAAAGTGCGTGCGCGTCCATGCAGCGTGGCCACGCAGCGCGGAAGGAAGCAAACCAGTGGTGAGGTAAGTTAGAACCCACCCCTGGTCAGCATATTGTCCCAAATAACCTCGCTCCTCATTTTACTGACCCCAAAGAGATCTGAGTCAATCTTGAGCTGGTCAGGATCGAAGGAACTGAACTCCTGGCAATGTGAGCAGAGTTAGCCTGCAATACTGCATTTTAACCACTGTGCCACATTGAACAAGGATCCCACAATGTCATGGCTTTCTGATCAGTTGCTGTTACTCAGCCTAACTGGCCTTACATATTTCACTGAAGATTGCACCAAACAATGAGCAGGATCCTGATGACAAATAATGGAATAAGACAAATAATTCTCATGTACTGCTTTTTTGCCTGTGGTCTGGATAAAACAGGAAAGGTCTTTAGATGCCGCCTAAAATAGATTATGTAGACAATTAATGAATCTGATGCTAATCACTCTTTTGCAAATGGCAGCAATAAGCCTGAAATAACTTAGCACAAGAATATAGCAATAGCACTTAGATTTCTATACCGCTTCATAGTGCTTTACAGCCCTCTCTAAGTGGTTTACAGAATCAGCATATTGTCCCCAACAATCTGGGTCTTCATTTTACCGACCTCGAAAGGATGGAAGGTCGAGTCAACTTTGAGCCAGTCAGGATCGAACTGCTGGCAGTTAGCAGAATTAGCCTACAATACTGCATTCTAACCACTGTGCTACTATGGCTCTTGTGATATATGGCAATTAGGGGATTCATTGCACCATATTGTTATCATCAGGGATGTATGCAAATGGGGTACCTTTGGTAATCTGGTGGCATGGTGAAATTGTCTCCTGGAAGACCTCTATGGAACAAAGTAGGAGAGATTTGTTTCCTGGGTGTTACTATAGCATAGAAGTGCCACTAAGAGTATTTAAGAGTAGAAGATGCCTGTATTCCCACCCTTCCATTTAGATCAGGGCCTCTTACATCATTCCTCCTTTTAGTGTAATCTTAAGGTACACACTTCCCCTAGAAATCCAAACACCAAAATGAATACAAATGAGCAATGAAAACAATGGAATGAAATTTTGGGAAAAGTGACTTTCTGGTAGTGTAACTATGGCCTGGAATCATGGTAACAGTGAGATGGGTGGCATATAAATTTAATGAATGAATAAATGAATGAATGAATGCATGTTCTTCACATCTCACTCCGATTCTGTCAGTACCTCCCCAAAGAAGGGAAACCGTACAGTTTGGGAAACCCCAAACTCTATATATAATCAACACAATTATAGATGTATAAGTGGATTTCTGCGTGTGAAGAGCAGTCAAAGTTACTTTGCAATTTTTATAATTTACAAGAAGGCTTTATGAGAAATGTTAAGTCAGTGGTTCTCAACTTTTTCTTCACCACAGACCCACCCACCCCCTTTAAATACCTTTTGTGGCCACAGACAATGGCCACAGACCGTCAAGACTTAACTCGAGATTTAAATAACATTTCTTCCAGCCTTTGCTGTGAACCCATGATGACATCATGCACCCCCAGGGGTCCATGGACCACAGGTTGGGAACTACCATGTTAAGAGATTTGGGGATCTCTTTGTCACAAAGACTGTTCGACATTCTATCTTTCTATCTTAGCAAAAAAGAACTGAGTGGGGAAAAAGATTCCCCTCCACCCATGTTTTTGCAAGCTGTTACAAAAGCCTCTGAGTATATTAATTCTCAATATCATTTCCTTCCTTGCTTCCTTCCTTCCTTGCTTCCTTCCTTCCTTCCTTTATATTCTGGAGTCTGAATATTCCAGTCAGCATTTTCCTTAGTCACAGTTTAGCTTATAATGCTGTTCTTGATACGTGGTGGCAATGCTCTGTGAGAAATCTTGAGTCTGCTCCTTCATGAGAATTTGCAGAACAATGCTAATTCTCTCCTCCTTCCAATCACCCTTCTTTGGATCGAAGCCAAAGCTCATCTCCACATATTTTCCATAATTTAGACTATGTTCAGTGGCTAAAAAAAGAAAGAAAGAAAAAATGCTTGCTTTTCAATGATCTAACAAGAATTATATATTTTAATCCTTCTAGACTACTGCTTAGTTCCCCAAATATTGCAGAGTTACGAAAGAGCAGATGCACTCTCCGGTATGGAAAAATTCTCTAGAAATGGTTCTGCCGGTGACTGGGCTTGTCTGCCTGGGAATTCCAGAAGGGTCCTAGAAATGTTTAGCCTGCCTCAAAGCATGGGAATCCAAATCTCCTCTATCACCAAGCCCATGAGCAGCAGGAAGGGTCATCCCAGCTGTCAGCTTTTGTTGCTGCTGAAAACAATGATGTCCTTGTGTCTCCGGGAGCATTCCCATAGCACCATCTACTGTCACTACGGCTCTAGCATCTCAGACGCACCACAGAATACGGGCCAGAAATGCAATTGGGTGGATGGGCAGTGTGGGTGTGCTGGTATGCATACTTGTTTCATTGAGTTTTTTCAACAGTCACACCTGTGCAAATTAAACATGTCGTATGCAGCATTATTTTTAGCCCATTTATTGATTTATTTATTTATGGCTGGCAGCTGTATTTTGGGGATTTGGCTGTTCCAATATTGTTAAAAGAACAGAAACTCTGGATCATCCTTAATACAGTGCATCCAAAGAAAGCAGATAGCATCTATGCATTGTAGTGGGGGAGGAAAGGAGATTTCCAGATGGAAAAAAACAAAATATTTATTTTGGACAAATCTATTCCTAAACTGTGCCAAAAAACACCCTATTTAATTTTAAACCATGTTGCTAAGAAATCGTAAGGCTCTGGACTAGAATGGAAAGTTAATTTCTTTTTAATCCCAAGGAAAGGCAGCACCAAACCACCCCAAAACTGGAAATGATAATGAAATTACCACTCCAGTCTCATTTCAGCTAGACCAGACCTCCATTATTGTGAATGGGTGGCTTTTTATTTTAAAATACCGTGGTTGGCTTTGAACCAGCATACTAAACAATGATTTGGTGAAGCAAGTTGTTAGAGAAATCTTTGAAGGGTTATCCATTATAATGATTGAGATGATCCCTTTTGCATAGCCATCAGGTTTTAGCTTAGCTTGTTGGGTGAAGATTCATTGATGAAAGCCTGCCAATGAAATGAAATATGTACTGTCTCCCATTTTTCCTTCCACTCCTTGTTGTTGGTTTTTTTATGGGGAGTGATATCTTGGAACTTTTGGTCTCTTTTTTCCATTTCTCACATAATCTTCCCTCACACAATTTAGGTCGCTACAAACCTGGATTTTCTACTTTGGCTAGTTAATGCACCCAATGCCTAAGACCAAGCTAATTCAACTAATTCATTATTTTCTTATTCCTATTCCTCCTAATTATTAATTGTTAATAGCATGAGTTGGATCCACATCCTTTTGAATTACTCAATCCTTTTGAAGGACTCAATCCTTCAGAAGTTGTGGGTGCTCCATCCTCATCTAATGCAGTATATTTTCCAGTTACATACGGTTTGGGAAGAATAAAACCTAGAAACACTATTTATTTATTTATTTGTCAAAACATGTATGAGATAACAGATATAAGCATAAACATGAATATGAACACAGTAAATGGGTACAAATAAATGGGGACAGTAGGACAGGGACGGTAGGAACGCTGGTGGGCTTATGCACACCCCTTATAGACCTCTTAGGAATGGGGTGAGGTCCATGGTAGACAGTTTAAGGTTAAAGTTTAGGGGGTTAGATCGA
>JANHFT010005121.1:293928-304242 GCA_032467955.1 Pseudoxenodon macrops | reverse complement strand
AATAAAGAATTCTATTCTATTCTATTCTATTCTATTCTATTCTATTCTATTCTATTCTATTCTATTCTATTCTAAACCCAAAATTCTGATGACCACTGAAGAGATGACTAGACAATGAGAGACATTTACACACACATAAATAACAGAGACTTCATACATAAAGAATTACAGCTGTGCATTGCACCCATGAGAATTTATCTGAAAATTTCTTCTTTGAAAGGAATCTCATGTAGACAAGCTCTTTCATCAAATTGAATGAAAACTAAAAGCCGAGCTCTGAGCAGGTTATAAACCAAGATAGCTGTCAGCACCTTTGACTCTAAGATTTCTGACTGTCCTTCTCTCTCTCTTTTCTCTCTCTCTCTCTCTCTCCCTCCTTCCTTCCCCCCTCCTCTCTCTCATAACTAACTGCCATAATGTATTACAACATAAGGCCTTCAAGCATAGTTTTCCCTACCATTTCCATGAGAGCAACAAAATTTATTGATTTTTCAGTGTCAGGCCTTTCCTCCTGATTAGCTGATTCATTTCTTCCACAGTCAGGGTATGGGTGGGAGATGACTGTATTAACTTGGCATACAAGGGGGGGTTGTGTTTGTGAAGATGTGTGTTGAGGCAGAATGGAAACCAAAAGGCTGAGGAGCAAAATCACTGTAGAGAAACAGTGCTAATCCTCATCTGCTATTTTGGGAATCTAATTATTCCCCTATTGAGGAACATTCACATAGGTAGAGCTGCTTTGAACTGGACTAAATTTGCCAGTATACTTAACTGGCTGTGGAAATCTGGTTCTTATGTGAAGGTCTCTGTGGGAAGTGGGTCAAAGGGTTGAGATGGAAGCCATGGATGTTACCTTGACTTCTTTTTTAATCTCTTCTTCGCGTGTCCCTGTTTGTATCTATTCAGCATTGAATCTATGAGAAATTGGGTATCGTTAGTGGAAAATGCCAAAAGCTTTAAGGAGATTTGTTGCAATTCATTAATTGTTAAAGCCTCAATTCATCACAAGCAGATGGTGTGAAATAAATATCGAACCCTGTCAGAATAAAGACTATGGATTAAAGCAATACAGAACAGAAGATTAGAAACCTAATCATTCCCTGGTATAGTAAAAGGGAATTTCTTAAAAACCCAGGCTATAGGATTCCTGAGGCTTGCCTGCTGGCCGGTACCAAAATCTTGATTTTTTTAAGATATGAGTGAGATTGTAGGAAGCATCTCAGAGAGAATGGCTAGTTTTTCTTGCTCCTGAATATTGCATTTTCCTATAGGCATAATAGATTACATGTTAATGGTGTCTTTGGTAGTCATGTCACATCTGAGTTATTTAAAATCCAGACAACTATTTGATGACAATAAAAAGATGAAGTTTTCTGTTTTTTTTGTGCTACTTCCCGATTATTGCCTGAAATGCCTGGATTACTGTAGTGTGGATTGCTTGGTGCTCCCTAAACTTGGTTGTTTGCTTGCAGACGTTTCATTACCTGACTAGATATTATCATCAGGACTATTGAGTGTGGGGCTTTCTCTCTGTTTATATACAGTAGCTTGCCGTGCCAGTGTTATCGGAAGTGAGATTTTCTTCTTAGTAGTTTCTTAATTAGGGTGTAGTTTCGTACTTGATTGTTTGTCTCAGATGCAGGGGGTTCTGTTGGTGGGCTTTAAGCAAGCGGTAGACCAATCCAACACCCAATGTGGGTGAGGCCATTGATTATTTCTCCTTGTCTCTATCCCTGTCTCCCTTTTCTGAAATTTCCAGGTGGTTTTCTGTCATTTCCTCTTTCACACTATCTTTCTCTTTGACACTATTTTCTCTATCTCTGCTTCACCTTTTCTAAAGTTATAGGTTAGGACACACTGAGATGGTTGGAATTCTATCTGATTGTTTGAAGGGGCTTTTAAAGTTAAGTTGAGAACTTCATAGATGAAAGACATTTTGCTCTAGGTTGGATGATTGTTCATCTCTAACATCAAAGGTCGGTAATGGGGGATGGGAAGAAATCAAGCATCACACTTTTTCTACTTTCTTCATCATTGATAATCTTGCAAATCTATTTGTGCTGATGTTAAATAAGGAATAGCCTCAGTACCAAATATATAGAGGGACACGGTGGCTCAGTGGCTAAGACGCTGAGCTTGTCGATCAGAAAAGTCAGCAGCTTGGTGGTTCGAATCCCTAGTGCCGTATAATGGAGTGAGCTCCTGTTACTTGTCCCAGCTTCTGCCAATCTAGCAGTTTGAAAGCATGTAAAAGTGCAATTAATTAAATAAGGACCACCTTTGGTGGGAAGGTAACAGCGTTCCATGCACCTTTGGCATTTAGTCATGCCGGCCACATGACCACAGAAACCTCTTTGGACAGTGCTGGCTCTTCGGCTTTGTAACAGAGATGGGCACCGCTCCCTAGAGTCGGGAATGACTAGCACATATGTGGGAGGGGAATCTTTACCTTTAACTTTATCAAAAATATATGCCTTTATTTGAGTCAAGAAGCAATCATTGCCCCTCATAGTCAAGGCTCATCAAGTGGTTTTATATTTTTTGTATAGATTCCATGTTTTTGGAAAAATAATTCCTTGTTTATTTCCCTTAATACTTCTTCAAATGCTGTTGCAATAGTATTGTGGGTAGTTTTTTTCTCAGGATTCAAATGTATATCTTTGAATTAAAAAGGAGCAGGAAGAATTATCATTATATCCAGCAGTTAAATAATTTCAAAAATTTGTTACCTTCCCAGTTGGCAGTTGACAGGAGTAATTAACCAGTTTTATGGTCTACTTACATGGTAGGCAGGGATGTGTCTTAATTTAAAAGGAATGAAAGAGACATTTTCTAGTCTGTTAACCAGAGGTGGGTTCCTACCGGCTCTATCCAGTTCTATAGAGTAGGTAGTAACTCGGCGATGACGTGTCTCCGTGGGTGCTGCCATTTTGGATTTTGCTTCTGCGCATATTTTTTGATAGCCGCACATGCACTTTGCGTGCGCGCTTGAGACGTGACCCTGAGTGAACTGGCAGTAAGAAGATTCAGAACCCACCTCTGCTGTTAAACACCAATCAATAAAAGTTATCTAGCAAATTCTAGCAATTTCTCAATACTCAGCCAACTGAAGAAACCAGATATCAGCTATTATAAGAAAAGGTTGAAAACATGTTAGGATTGGCCTGGAGAAAAGATTAAGATGTGATAACCCATCTTCAACTTTTTGAAGAGTTAGTATAAAAATAGAGAACAAAACTAAATTATTTCCTGTTACTTCAGTCAGAACAAAAAGAACCAGTCATTTTATATGGCAAAGAACTTTCTCATAGTATGAATTGTGTGAGAGCAGAATAGACAGCATTAGAAATAATTTGGGTGATATCTGAGGTCCCTTCTGCATACTTGTTTCTATGAACTGTATTTTAAACATTCTTTTGAAGCAAGTCTAGGCTGAATCTTTCTCAATGTTCAGTTGTCAAAGATACATGATCTCTCCAAAGCTTTGAAAGGTTTAGTCCCATCAATGATCTCAATGGCTTTTCTTCAACACAAGGAAAACAACAATAGTTGAAAAAGAAACAATTTTTAAAATCCTCATACATTTTCCTGATGCTATGTCAGACATTGCTTTCTTCTTGATTGAAGGCAGAGATCTTATCTTGATAAAGTATTGCTTTTTTCCCCAGTGCTAAAATACTGCTTTGAAAGAAGCTTGGGAACAGATGTCTATGGTTGAAAATTTCAAGGTGGAACAAACATCACTTTCACCAAGGACAAATTGGTCTTTGAATCAATTTGGACTTCTCTTTTTATGAGTAAATAATATATTGGCCTAGATAAACCAAACAAAAAGAATCCCCCCCATCCTTAAATGTGTATCTTGCTTCCATTTTTTTAAAAGCTACCAATCAAAAAGAAGGAAAAAATAAACCAGAGGAGAAAAAAAATAGGAGGACTTTTATACATTCTCCTTTTATCTTTAGATTTTGCTCCATCCATTTCTTAGAAAGCTATCGGTCCTTACTTCTGCATTGAGACTTCCCTAGGGGAAGTAATCTAAACTGGAAAGGTAGATATATTATTTGAATTTCCTTTAGAAACTCATTATGGCATATATAAGAGTCCTTCTATAATAACCTGTAGGATTCACTGGGATAGGGATTTTCTGTCTTTCACTGTAAGTTTTATTGTGTTCCGGGGGTGGTGGTGGAAGGTGCACAAGGGAGGCTCAGCCAATGTCATAGTACACATGTTCTACTCTGAAAATAACGGTTTGAATTTGAATTTGATAGGTTGAGCTAAGAGAGGGTGTCTGGCCAGAACCATCCAATGAGATAGCTATGAAAATTAATGTCTAGTCTCTTAACTACTACAACATTTTGGCTCTCCAGTGTGAAACTGACTTATATTAAAGACTAAATTACAGTTGTAATTCTTCTCCTGATTAACCAAAGCTTAAAGGATAAGGTCCCAAAGGTGCTTTTTTTCAAGAGGCAACTAGACTTTCTGGTTTTTCTTTGAAGACGTTTTGCTTCTTATCCAAGAAGCTTCTTCAGCTCTGACTGGATGATGGGGAATGAAAAGATTTATACTCCTTGCAGACAGCTGGTCATTTGCATTTTTTTAGAGCAGGGGTGTCAAACTGGCAGCCTGCAGGCCGGATACGTCATGGACAGGCCACGGTCACTCTAACTCCGCAAAGGCAAAAAAATGTCACCATACGTCACGTGACATCACGTGACACGATCAAGTTTGACACCTGTGTTTTAGAGAGTTGTTGAGGCCACCTGGAGGTTTATTTGTGTCCTCAGGCTCACCTGAGTAGTGCAAATGGGTATGGAGCCTTCTTGGCACTGTTAAAAGGACTGTGTTGTAGATTGGATATAGATGATGTCGTATCCCTCTCTCAACAGGTGAGGGATATGACATCCTCTATCTCCAGTAGAGTCCACAATTAGCCTTTAAAAAAAGCTCCCTTTAAACCAGATGGAAATCTGGGGTTATATCTGCTTCAAAAGAAAGAACTACAGGCAGTCCTCATTTACTGACCACAATTAGGTCTGTGAATCTGGTTGTTAAGCAAAGCTGCAAATGAAATATGACTCTGCTTATCATCTTAATTCAACTTGCCTTCGCTTTATAGACCTGTGAAGATTGTAAATATGAGAATTCATTGCAAAGCTGCTTTTTTAAAATCACCATTATAACTGTGAATGGTCACTAAATGAGACAATTGCTAAATGAGGACTACCTGTAGTACCTCACTACCTGTGAAATATGAAGCTGTGTCATTTTTCTCTAATATATTTAGGAAAAAATGATATGGTTCATTATTACAGGATTGACAAATATGATCCTGGAACAACAATGGAATGCTTGTTATTTAATAAATAAGAATGGTTTTCTGGTATTTTCTGATTACGTCATTTGGAATATACCACATTTTTTGGATTACAAGACACACTATTTAGATGCACCTAAATTTTCACCCACTTTTAGGGATGAAAATGGTTCATCTTATACTAAAAAAAAATACGGTAGTTGATTTCATCTTAATATTACCTTAGTTTTTAATTCAGGAAACTGGTTTTTTTCTTTTTCTTTTCTTTTTTCTTTTGCCTTAACATAGTGATTGTAATATAATCAATAATTATATTCTTTTTGAATGGGAGGGACTGGGTGTTTCATTTATTTTATAGCATAATACAAAATGACATCTGGTAAGTGAATCTCTGATTGCACATTTTACTATCTTTAGCAACTATGCGACAAATGGTATCAACAGGGAGTCTATATACTCCACTCCAAAGGAACTTAGATGAAATTATGGGTTTGAGTGAAGCAGAAAACATATTGTCATTCTGTAGCTTCAAATTCAACTGTGGCGCATCTGACTTCAGCTGAATTATTCCTTTTAACAGGGATGCATTTTAAGGTACTAATTGAGCGTGTAATTTCATTCAATCCAACCTATTTAAATGAAGATTGAAATAAGGCTAGTATTTTAACCACCCTCCCTTGGGAATCGCCCAATCCCAGATCATAACAATAGAGTAATTATTTATATTTATTGTACTTGTCAATTAACGGATTCTGTGCTATTGTCAGCCCCTTGAGGAAGTTTAGACAAGAAACCAAAACCATGAGTACTAATCCTACCTTTATGCTAAGGTTATAGTAACAGAATCTTACAAGTGTCAAAGCACTTTCCACTTCCTCTGCCTTTACTTTTCAGAGAACTAGGGAGAGTCCCTTCTGAGATCCTATCTCCATCCCCTTTCCTTCTGTAGACTGAGATTGTCTTGCCTGATTGTTGTCTAGACTGTGGGTCCTTCTCCTGTCTCCCAAGGATATTCTCACAGCCCATTACAACTATGGCTTGAATTTTCTGCAACCTTTTTTTTGGGGGGGAGGGCTGGAATCCAGAGTGCACTAGTAGCTGATGTTTCTTGTTCTAAATAGCCTTTCTTCTCTAAGCCCGGGATTTCTTAGCTAGCATTACGTCTCCCAAATTGTTCACCCTTGAAAATTGTAAGAGTCTGTCTACATAAAAAAAAAGGTGTTCTGTTCCCCCTTTCACTTGCCTTTACAGGTAGTCCTCAACATATGACCACAATTGAGCCCAAACTTTCCATTGCTAAGCAAGACAGTTACTAAGGGAGTTACACTCTAGTTTACAACCTTTTTTTGGCCACAGTTGTTAAGTGAATCACTGCAGTTAAGTGAAACGTAAGGTTGTTAAGGGGATCTGACTTGTTGTGGCCCGCCAGCAGCCAGCAGAGCTCGCAGCAGAGTTGGACAGTGAGGAGGTTGGGGAGGAACATGAGCCCATCCTGGGGGCTGGGGAAAACTCGGATCAGGGCTCTGCATCAGAGATAGAGAGGGAGCTAGACAGCAGTGAGGCAGAAGAACAGCTGGAGCCTGTTTCCAGTGTACACATGCACAGAGCTGCCAGAAGACAAGAACAACTAAGAAAGCAGGGTGAACTTGGGAGTAAAGCCACACCTTGGAGTTGATTGGTCCCCTCCTATAGGAAACAAAAGAGGAGCGAATGAGGACTGGGCTTTTGCAGGAAACAATTCATTCGGTTGGTCATTTCAAGAGCGGAAAGTTCTGTTTGTGACTCTAAGAGACTCTGTGCCAAACTTTGCCTTGCCCTGCGTTTGGAAACTAGTTATCTGGCAGCTTTCCAAGCGAGATAAGGTTTGTGTTGATAAATATTCCTCTGAATGACTGTTTGCCAAGCCTTGCTGACTGTGAATGAAAAGAATTAACAGTCGTGTAAATAAAAAGGGTTTTGCTGGGACTAAGACTCTGCTTCATGCTTTTTAAGGACGCCTAGGTCAGAACAGCAATATGCTGACTCTGTAAAGTTCTTTACAGAGGTCTGTAAAGCACTGTGAAGAGGTATATAAGTGCTATTGCTATTGCTAAGCTGCCTAGAGTCTGGTTGATTTCAGCCATAGATAAATTTTATAAAATAACTGATAAATCATTGTTGATGTTGAATAAATGTAGCTAGCTTGCTCCAACCTGGTTTTCTTCAGATGTCTTGCACCATTAGTGCATGGCATTGTAGGAATCATAGTCCAAAACATTTCAAGGATCCAACTTTGGGGGAAATAAGTCAAAGAATATATCCAAGGATTTATTTTTCAGTGAACATATCCAAGGATACTCTGGTTTTCCATTTGGAATACAACTAAGATCTGTGTATAATCTCCCCTGGTTTTACCATCCATTGCTTTCATTTATATTTCACCATTGGCTTTCCACTGTTTAAAAAAAATGAAAACCAAGTCCTGTTTTCAGGAAGGTTTCTTTCCATTCTTGAAAATTAGCCTATAAATCCCATCTTTAACCAGGATATTGAGCATCCCATCATCATCAAAAGATTTCAGTTTAACATCCTGCGCAGTGTAAGATAGCAGTAGAGTTTATAACTGTATAATAGATTCAATCACAGCTTCTCCCAGATATCTGCAACTGATGGACCTGCATATTTGTAGAAGAGATAGAGAGAAAGAGAGGAAGGAGAATACAAGAGGACCAGTGTCCTTAAAGAAACATGCCAGTTACCACCAAAGAGTGCAATGGATACCTAGATGGAGTAGACTTCATAAACTCAGACTTTGAACTACAGTAAGTAGCTATTTCACAGATAAAGAAGCAAACACAACAGATATCAGTGTTAATTCAAAAGTCAAAATTGCCTCCTGTAATTATCAAAGCGTCTTTTTCTTCTTAGCAGTAGCAGAACAAATGAAAAATAAAAAGTAACGTCAGAAAGGGGAAACATCTAGGATCATGATGGCGAACCTATGGCACGCGTGTCAGAGGTGGTATGCAGCGCCCTCTCTGATGGCACGCAAGCCATCACCCCAGTTCAGCTCCGCTGTGCATTCGCGCATGTGCCTCCAGCCAGCCAGCTGGTCTTCGAGTCTCTGCCGTGCATGCATGGGGAGGGCATGCGGGGGGAAGTGCACACATATGCAGGGGGCATGTGCACATGTGCGCATGTGGGGGAGGGCGGAGCACATGCGGGGGGCATGCACACTTGCAAGGGCATGCCCAGGGCCGTGGACACATGAGGGGGTGAATATGTGGAGGGGGGTTGCATTTGGGGGGTTCGGGCGCTTTGGCCTCTGTCCGGAAAAGATTAGCCATCACTGATCTAGGAAATTGTAGATCTCTTGGTGATTGATGCCCAGGAAGATTGTACAGCAAATCATAAAGGCATCAATCTCTAAATGTTTTGAAAACAGCATCAAATCAAGACAGATTTTGTTAAGCACAGCTAAGCTGAGTTTATTTTTGATCAGGTAACTTCCTTAATGGATTAGGGAAATGCTATACATAAAATATCATATGGCATGCTGATTATCAGCTAGTTATGGGTGGGCTGGATGGCATATTGGATGTATGACTGATTCAAATATTGTACTTAAAGAGTGTTCATCAATGGCACTTTATCGAACTGGCGATCCATTGATATCTAGTCAGGTGCAAATTGGAGCAATTTCAAAGACTAGCAGTGAGGATCATTGGAGCACTAGAAATCAAACCCAATTAAGAGAGACTGAAGGAGATTAATATGTTTATCCCTGAAAAAAGTTGACTCTGGGGTTATCATAGTGCTCTTCAAAATACTCAAAGGACATCACATAGAAAAAGGTCAGGACCTGGTGTTTTATTTATTTATTTTCATTCCATACTGCAGGATGTGGCAGATTCTGGAACTGTAGAAAGTTAGAATAAACACCAAAACACTAACAGCAGTTTGACAGTGGAAGTAATTATCAAAAATATTGGGGAGTGTGGGGGTGGGCTCCTCTTGAGAGCATGGGCTTAAGTAGAGCTGGACAGCCATCTTTCCACCCTGGATCCCTGCACTGAGCTGGGAGCTAGAATCAGTAGCCCAGATGGCCTTTTCACTGTATAATTGCATGACCTTTCTGAAATGGAACAAATTCTCCTGATATCCATATAACAACATTCCATATAAAAACATGAGGAGAAAGAATAATTGGGCACGGATTCAAGTCCACCGACAAGAATTTAAAACTACAGACTACCATGAGGAGAAGTAACCCTGAAGAGAAAACATTTAGTGACATATTTTGTTCTGTTGAGGATTCATTGCTACCTCAAGAGGACATCATGTTTGGAAGGCTGGCTTTTAAACAGTAGATTTTTACTAAGATAACCACCCAAAAGAGTTGCACAACAATGATCTTGTAATCATAATGTGGGTGTTAAGTAACCAATATGATATTTAGTGAGTTCTATCACACAAGGCTATAGTGCCACATTTATTAGTGTCCCGGACAGGCCTCGGGTACAACACCAGTTAGAGACCAGTGTTGGTGTGTTGCCAGTAGCCAAATTTTCTGGCCATTTCGTAGCCTCAGGGAAACCAGCTCCCCCACCCCTTTCATGCAATTACTCCTTCAGGGAAGAGTACGTGTCTCCTGCACTTGAAGAGGCCCTTTCCCCACTGCTGAATTGAGGTCCTCTCTAGCCATCTGAGTCGCTGACAGAATGCGATGCCTGGATGAAATTTTCTGGCCCATTGCAAATCCCTATCCTCTCTTTCTTGCCTCTAGTTCCACTCTAGTCATTACTGGCCTCCTGACTTCCCTTCAAGGCTCAAAGGTAATAAATCCCGATGCGGGTTATAATTCCTGAATCTGGACTTGGATAGTTTCAGCATGGGAAGGAGGAAGAGAATACTTTCATACTAGAATACCTAAGGATAACAGAAACCAGTCTTGCTTAAGAGCTGAGATTGAGACGAAGGTAATGCATGCCACAGGGGGGGAGGGGGGGAGT
>JANHFT010005121.1:269277-283406 GCA_032467955.1 Pseudoxenodon macrops | reverse complement strand
TTAGCTTCTGCACATGCACAGAAGCAAAATCCAAGATGGCGGCGCCCACGGAGACACCGATGGAACCGGCTCCGTGACATCATCACAGAGTTACTAACAGTTCTATAGAACCGGATAGAAGCGGTAGGAACCCACCTCTGATGCTTGGTATCATCTCTTTAAAGAAATGAGAAAACCTTTTATCCAAGATTTGGAAAAGACTTATTCTGAAAGTCAGTAATACCACCAGAAGATACTTATGTGGAACTACTGCTTATCAGAAAAGGCAACCACTTAATTTGCCAGTTTTGCAACGGTGTTTTGCCTCTGCATAAATAAGCTTTTAATATGCTGATAGTATTTCATAGTTGATATTCTGTTTGTTAATCTATTTTGAAATATACAATGAAATACCCTTTTGCATTTTGAATGCATTACTTTTTTTACTAAAAGCCAGAGCGGAATCAGATGTTTCCCCCCAAAAAAAACAGTTAATTGGGATTGTCTTAAAATACCCTATTAAGATTGACCTTGAACTAATGCTGGATTTAATGGCCACCTATTCCTGTGTGTTTCCCATTGGCAGATTGAGGGTACCCAGAAGCTCCTAAATAAAGACCTGGCGGAACTGATCAACAAGATGCGTCTGGCTCAGCAGAATTCTATGACCTCATTGAGCGAGGAATGCAAGCGCCAGATGTTAACGGCTTCACATACTCTGGCTGTGGATGCAAAGAATCTCCTGGATGCTATAGACCAAGCCAAGATGCGAGCCAACCTTGTGAAGGTCTCTTTTGAGTGATCGAGAGGGCGGACTGACAAGATTTTTTTACAACATCCCTCCACAACTTTCACATCCTGCCCCCCATCCTGCCTCACCAAAAACTGCTTGTGTCTTTGATTTTGTCATGTCTGTCTTCTGAGAGCAACGGAGAAGCCACCATGCTCAGGGTTAGGAAGAGACCTTTTTTTTCCCCCCAGTGTTCTGTGGACAATGCTGCTAAGGGACGCTGTGTGCAGGAGAGGATCCTAGTCCCAAGGTGAGGATTCTTTCCACTGAACTTTGAACTCTGAATCTGCCCCAGTCGTCCCATCATAGAAAGTGACTTCTGAATATATTCTGCTTCCTTTGACAGTACCTCTGGCATCAAGTGATACAGTTTGTCTCACTGGTGAAAGGAATCACAGGTGGGTGGGGTGGCTTATGAGCCTCTACACTGTTCTCAGGATAAGCCAAAAAAAATAAAAACAAAAATGACATGTGAGATTTCTCCTTGGTTGATCCAAGGGTTCTAAAAAGCCTAGTGAGGGAGAATATGTTTGCTAGGTCTTGCTACATCTATTTTGATTATAGATGTTCCCGTGGGGATGCTGGTTCCTCAGAAGAGACTGTGCATCTTTCTGTGTTGTATAGAAACATATATTTAATGGCCCTATCTGAATGTGTGCGCCCTCCCTAAATCTTCTTCCCTTAATAGCCTCATTTATTGAATTTTTGAACCAGTTTAAACAATAGATCTCTCTGTCAATTATACAGATTCAAATAAATGTATAAAGCCATAAGAAGTACAGAAGGGCATCAGGGTTTAAGAAGTTGGAGGTGTTTCAGCCATTATAAGCTGGTTAACTTGAAAAGTTACTTGTAGCCGCCACAATCTTTCTGGGTTTTTAGGTATAAGGTTGCAATTTTAGATGTAAATGACATTAGTACAGCTGGGGTAGAAGGGGTTGTACATATCTTCCCTCCCCTTATGAATATACTGTAGATCAAACACAGATCTGATCCCATATTTGCTACTGAGTTATAATTTGAAATTAAAGTTTCCTGGTAAGCATTGGCATTATGCCTCATAAATATGGGGGCTTACAGTTTGCTACTGAAATTGATGTTTCTGTTGAAAACAAGCACGTTTTGAAGGATTAGAAGCCATTAATATGTTTGTAATTCTATAGTCTTGAATGCAGGTATCTCATTCCTGAGGGACAGGAAGGGATTGGGGGGGGGGGGAGGAAGCTGGAAAAGGTGCCTAAGAAATTGACAAGGTATTTATATTTCTTGATCTACGTGAGGTCAGCACAGTTTATCCATACTACTTCATATTATCTTTATGTGTTTAAAAAAAAAAAAGAAGTTTAGAAAACTTTGTTTGCTATGTGGGTTTTGACCAGAAAATTAAAGCAATGTTGTTTATTTTGCCTGAGATAAATTAAATATAAAACTCCAGTGGCTGATCTTCCATTTCTTCATCATGAACAACACTTTTTTTCTTATCTAAAGCCCTAATGTGGTGCTATAATGCAGTGTCATGCTTTACTATCTGGACATAGAGCAGGGGTGTCAAACTCACATCATCATGTTGTCGTCACGTGACGTATTGTGACTTTTTCCCCCTTCACTAAAATGGGGGTGGCCGTGGGTCGCAAGTTTGACACCCCTGCCATAGAGGTTGCAGGTTTGGTCCCTGACATTTTACAGTTGAAAATGCTCTACATATACAATACCAACAGAAGCGGAACTGATAGGAAAGATCTTAGACTGCGCAGAAATGGATAAGTTAACTAAAGAATTAAAGGAAAAGGAAGACACAGAATATTCGATAATATGGAACAAATGGTATGATTGGATGGAAAATAGGAATAGACAACAATGAATGGAAGATAAAAATAATAATAACAATAAGGAAGGAGATGTGTATATATGTAGTATAATTATGATTATTATTATAATAAAGGACAAAGGGGACATTAAGGATATAAATATTAAGAAAGAGTAAAGGGGAGGAAATGGAAAATAACAGAAGGAAATCATCACGAAACTGTTATGAAATAGATTTATGTATATACGTGTTATATGTTGGGTGTGTCTTGTTTTGTGATATTGTTTAAAAAAATAAAAACATTTATTAAAAAAGAAAGAAAACAGCATCACCATCAAGTCCAAACCAGGCAATGAGATGCTCCTTAGAGATAAACACTTCACTTTGGGAGACTTTGTTCCATAAGAGCTAATCAGTATCAGATGAGCTTCAATAAGAGTGTTGGGAAAAGAAATAAGGTCCAAAGATGATAATGCAATATTGAATTATATGCCAAAACTTTGAAATACAATTACATACAATGAAGTATGGATTTAACAGACATATATCATACTTAAACCCTTGTTTTATTTACTCTGTCACATCTGATTTTAAAGCTCAGCTTCATAAAATGTATTCATTTTACAGTACATGTATGTATTATTTCATATACGTAGATGCAGGGGAAGAGTTTGACCAATTACTCTCCATGAGGCAAAGGTTTAATTTGTTGATTTTAATTGTTTTCTTATTAATTGTTTTGTATTTTTGCTTTTCTGCTTATTTCTTTCCTGGTTCTGCTGTAGCCATTCTCTTTGCTTCATAATAAAGAAGAATTATTGATCAGCTTGCTGTAGCAATTAAGGCAAGGGTGTCAAACTCACGGCCCACGGGCCGGATGCATCACATACTGGCCACGCCCACCCCCAGTTTAGCAAAGGGGGGAAAGTTTCAATACTTTACATGACAACAACATGATGACGTGAGTTTGACACCCCTGAGTTAAGGCTAGAAACCAGGGGAGAGCATTCTAGTTTCACCTTAGGGATAAAGCCAGCTGGGTGGCCATAAGTAAGTCACCTTCTCTCATGCCTAAGAATCTGGCAAGGGCAAACTATTTCCAAAAATGCTGCCAAGGAAGTTGCAGGAACTACTAGTCCAGGCAGTCTCCAGCACTCAGCTGCACTGACTCAAAGGCACCAAACCAACAATAAGGATAAACTAGAAAAATAAAGTAGGGAAAGGATGGAGAGCATGGCTTATACCAATTGTTCTCAACCAGTGGTCCACAGACCCCCTAGGAGGGGGAGCAATGTCATCACATAAAGACTTGAAGACATGTTATGATTTAAATCTTGAGCTAAGTCTTGGGGGTCCGTGGCCACAAAAGGTATTTAAAAGGGGTCCACGGTGAAGAAAAGGTTGATAACCAGCGACTTATGCCATTCTTTCCACAAACCCCAAAGGTTTGTTCTTGGTCATGTAACTAGGAAGAGGGAGGGAAGGGAGGGAGCGGGATTTAGAACAGAGCAATTGGGAGCATTCCAATTCCCTACCCAATTCTCTCCATCAGAGAAATAAATGCCTGGGGGAAATTTTTTTGGGAATTCCTGTCTCCACAACCAATTCTGAACTTGATCTTTCTTTTGTCCGCTTCCTCCCCACGCCAAACTTGGTCTTGTTGTGTTTTCAGAGAATTATCGGGCGTCCTGACTCCTGCTTTTGTAGTATCTCATTCCTTTCCCATATTCAACTGGGGTGGAAGAATTTGAATGAAAAAGAATTTGAATGAAGTCCTCACTTGTCTCTCTGCCTGAAGGGCAACCAAGAGAAGGAATGCTGGAAAACAATGTCTGTTGCAGCCACGCGTGTCCTTGAGACTCTGAACCTGCTGGCTTAGGTAAATCACCGACACTCATCAAGTACTTGTCTGTATTATTTTGTACCCCAAGGTACAATTTGATAATCTTGCTCTCTTACATCTGGTTTTAAGTATCCAGTGTACCCTCAGTTTGCTCTTAGACTAAGTTTCTTTGTCTGTACCTTCTAGGATAAGATTCAAAGTCTCTTCCTAAAAGCGCCTTTTTTTAAAAATTTGTATCCCCCCCCCCTTTATTATTTTTACAAATAACTCAAGGTGGCAAACATATCCAACACACCTCCCTTTCCCTATTTTCCCCATAGCATACAACCCTGCGAGGTGGGATGGGCTGAGTGAGAGTGACTGGCCCAGATGGTTTTCATGCCTAAGGCAGGACTAGAACTCACAGTCTCCTGCTTTCTAGCCTGGTGCCTTAACCGCTGGATCAAACTGGCTCTCAGCTGTCAGATTATGTTTGAGATCAATCTGGTTTGGCTTATGCTAAGTGTAAACCTGCCATGCAATTGTACCACAGGGAAAAAAATGGGGTGACAAAAATGGTCATTAACATTTTTATATGTAACTGAAATATGTCATGTTTTTTCTGGAAATAATACCATTTCTCTTTCTATGTCCTAGTTAGAGATGCAGTAATAGAAAACTAAGGAATGTTGCTGTCACTTGAGGGAAATCATAATTATCCCTTATCTTTTTTAAAAAAATCTGGTTAGTGCTGGAAATCTTTCTCTCTTTTGTGGTTCATAGCAGTTTATAATAAACTAAACTACAATAAAAAGCTTGTGAAAATAAGAAGGTATCATCACAGGATGTGTTACGTACGCACGCACGTACGAAGAATTTGCATAGCCGCCGTTGATTGGCTAATCTAGTGGCGGGAAAAATAAACGGCTGTCAGTGGTTGGTAGGCGAATCGGAGCCCTTTAAAAAGTGGCAGTCTCCGAATAGCCACAACCAGCAAATAAACCTTCTAAAATAATTCCTGAGTCCTGCCTCTTCTTGATCGACCTTAACAGGATGTATGCTGTTCCAAGTAACCCGAAGAAGAGTTGGGTATTTGTAAAACTTCCAACCTTGACAGATCAATTGAAAACTCCCTTGACTAATATTCCAACATGTTTACTAACTATATTTCTTTAACCCAATGTTCGGTGTTCAGACAGTGCACCAAACCATACACTAACCCACATTGAGAACCATCCCTAACTTGAATTTTTGGATTCTGCCAGTGGAACCCTGAGCAGACTTTCTGTCTCTTAGACGTTGTGAATATTACCGATATATGGTTGGCCAAGACAAAGAAAACTGAAATGTACCGGTAGTTACTAAAAAATATGCAAGTACCTCTTCTTCTTCTTTGTCAGTAGTAGGCAGAGCACTTTTGCCAAAAGTCAAGGAATGGAACACGTGCCAAGAACTTTGGAGGAACAAGGGCCCCCAAAAGCTGAACCCTCTGTCGGTCTCTTTATTTCTATTTTGTAGTAAATAATTTAAAATAAAATAAAATAATTAATTAAATTTTGTTGTAAAGAATCTAAAGAAGTTTTCTAAATTTTCAGCAGCATTCCAAAGCACATACCATTCTTCAAATGTAGGTCAGGAAACATGTTGTGATGTGCTTGCTATCTAGCACCTTCTTTGGACTTAGTACAAAGCACCCTCCTATTTACTTCAACAGCATATTTTTGTAAATCAGATTTTTTTTAAACTAGTTATCCTATCCTATCCTATCCTCTCAAAAAGAAAATTGATCCCTTTCTTCATAGGAAAGTACATTTACACTTACTGTTAGATCGCGCAGGAGTAAAGACACGAGTCGAGTGACAGTCAGCTCTTGGTTTATTGGCATCAGTTCAACTTAATCCGGACTGCCTACTGGGCCAGGGGAGCCCTCTTTTATGGGATTCCCCTGGCTTGTAGGCAGACAATTACATTGGCTGGTAAACTCCGTTGCTAGTTAGCCAACCAACAACGGGCATGTAACTGTATGCAGATGTGGTGGGAAATCACCCTTAATGGGTGATCAGGATATGCATAGGGGATTAGGGGGAATACAATAGAACACAACACTTACAATTCTCTAAACTGTATTTCTAATATGTAAAAGGTTTGGCTGGCATTGCTGATCTAAAGCATTATTAATATCCACCAGGGTGGGAACCACATTTTCAAATCACTAAGGCCATCGCTTCATCAACTGAGATTCTGTTATTCTATTGCTTATCTCATAACTTTAGTCATTTAACAGCATTTAGTATTTAACAGCAACAATGGTTAGCAGAATCCTAAAATTATGAGCAAACTACATTTGAGAAATGTGATTTTAATCAGCTAAAGGTGACTGGAAAATATTGCATTAACTTTGAATAGTATTCCACTTCATTTCCTTTCAATCGATCAATCGATCGATCGATTGATTATATGATATCAAGTCACTTTTGACTCTTAGCAAATATACAGTTTCTTGGCCTATTTTATTATAATTAATGGGAGAAACATCTTAGCTATGGTTATATTTAGAAAGGCAGTATATATTTAAATAACAGATACATTATATCATGAATTGATTTCGTTTGAAGAAGACTTCAGGATTAAAAAAATAGCAATAGCAATAGCACTTAGACTTGTATATTGCTCCATGGTGCTTTACAGCAGGGGTCCCCAACCCCCAGGTTGTGGATGGTACCCGACTGCGACTTACCAGGAACTGGGCATGCGAGCAAGTGAAGCCCCATCCGCACATACACAGGATTCAGGCAGCACACACACACATATACACACACACACTGATCTGCTAAAAACTGTTCTCCATGGAACCAGTCCCTGGCACCCAAAAGGTTATGGGGTGGGGGTGGGATTTACTGTTTTACAGCATTCTCTGAGCAGTTTACAAATGTCAGCATATTGCCCCCAACAATTTGGGTCCTCATTTTCCTGACCTCAAAAAGATGGAAATCAATCTTGAGCCAATCAGGATCGAACTCCTGACTGTGGGTAGAGTTTGCCTGCAATATTGCATTCTAACCACTGTGCCATCACGGCTCCTAGTAATTGTCAGAAACAGAATGTGATCTCTTTATTCACCCATCAACAGCCTTTTCTACACCGGATATCTGTTTCCTCAACTCAAATCATATTTACACAGAAGAGAAACCAGCTGTTTTGCTACCAAGGAAACCTTCTGCAAGCAATTTAATTTGCTTTTATTTGTAAAAGTATTCATGTTGTACAGCACTAGCAAATTCATATCTAAGGTGTGTACGTATTCTATAGAATTAAGACCATTTGATTTGATACATATTTCTGGGGAAGCAAAGACCTCAGACCAAAATTGGGGGAATATGATATCTAATGGGAGATTCTGCTCCATTTGGCTCATACAGAAATGCTATAGCTGAATAACAACTTTACACAGCTCTCAACAATCAATGGAGTTATTCAAATGATTTAATAACAGCAATCGTATAAGGCAATACATGTCTTAAAAGCTTAGAAGAGCTTGAATGCAGTTATACTAGGCCTTTCCTAATCAGTCTGTACACCCAATAATGAAAGAGAAATGTTTACGGTCTAAGAAAAAGGGCTTAGCAAGACCACTAAAAAAAAAGTGCCAAACACAATCTAGTCTAGAGATATGTCACAGACACACAGAATGAACCAAAGTGTGATAATTCACTCATTGACCATCAGCAAAGCATTGCAAGACCCAAACCTCATACATAATTTCCCCTTTTTATTATATTTTTATAAACCATGATGTATTGTTTCAATGACTTGATACAGTAGTAATTAAAATTATTGGCATTCCATTGTTTTGATAACAGATTATTATCTGGTGATTATCTGTGAAAGAGCCATGGGGGCACAATAGTTAAAATGCAGTATTGGAGGCTGACTCTGCCCACTGCCAGGAGTTCGATGCTGACCAGCACAACGTTGTCTCAGCCTTCCATCCTTCCAAGGTCAATAAAATGAGGACCCAGATTGTTGGCGGCAATAGGCCGACTCTGTAAACCGCTTAGAGAGGGCTGTAAAGCATTATGAAGCGGTATATAAGTCTAAGTGCTATTGCCACTGCAATTAGAAATAAAGAAAAGATAAAGATTCTAACAATATTAGTTACAACTTAGATATTATAACCATCAAATTATTTTCATACAAAATTGAGTGTGTTAGGGGGGAAAAGAAACTGCTGCAGATTAAATCAAAATATTTTGTACAATGAGGATTTCAGTCTTGATCTGATTACTTAATCTCTATAGTATAATTGGTTTAACAAAAATTAAAATACCCAAAAATAATTAAAAAGAAGAAACAACTATTGGGTGTTTCAAATTCCCACTTTTTGCAGAACTGCTAATTTTCTATATTGTGGACACTTTGTCTCCTTAGCAGTCAGTCTGTAAATAATTATATTTGCCATGCTGTATGGTATGTTGTTTGTATGGGAACAATTTCTGCTTAAATTTAGTTAATCCTATTGTGTACAGTTTTGCCTCTGCTACATATTCTCTAAGCTTAATCCAAATATCCAAATCAGATATTGTCAGAATTGTATCTTTATAGCAATGATATTAAAACTTATTTACGCTGCTATAAGAATGTATCACATTAAATTATGATGTTTCTTATTGATTTTTTACTGAGATTTTACTAATAAGGAAAGTTGTGATTTCATTTCAACTTACATTTAATTTTTTTCTGCATTGCACTACGCATCTCTTCCAGTATTTGGGAGAGGAGGCGTTTCATATCTGCCATGTACGATAAAATGTTCCTTATGTTTTATGGCATTTCCAACATATTTTATAGTACAATTTTAAATATTATTGATGGAATTGTATACCATCTGTAAAACATTTTGTACTAATTTTCCTTTGAGTTATAACCTAGTGTACATTCTTACAGATTTACAGATTTAATCTATAATTCTTACTATTATTATAGGTTTTTTCATACAATTTTTTTGTTTCTTCTGTCTCTGTATATCATATCTAAGTAAAAGTTTGTATAGTTGCCCTAACAGATGGTGTTGGTTTTATATGAGTGTTTCAAATTATTTTTTCATAATATTCCTTCTTTCTTCTTACAATCTGATTTTATCCTTCCACTTTTTACAAATACATCAACCATGGTATCTCCCAGCCGTCACTAAATAGGTCTTGCTGTGTTTTTAATTAGTCTGAATGAAGCATATTTGCATATGTAATTAATTTTTTCTTGCTGTAATTGTCTCTGAAATGAAAAGCATTTGAGGAAAAAGCTAGAGGTGAAATTGTTGGCTTATTATTCCCTTTATTGAATTCTATGTTTTTATCAAACTTTGTCTAATAAAGTGTTCTTTAAATGTTTATTCTCCTTTGTATCTCCGTATCATAATTATTTACGAAGTCCATCGGCTAAGCCAGGTTGTTCAAAAATTGCCATTCTACTATTCGTGATTTGATCTGTTATCAATGCCAGGCAGTTTATTTATGGCAGAATTGAAAGACCACCGTACATTTTGTAATCTCATGGATTTTTTTCTTTTCCCACTCCATATAGGTTTTCTGATAGTTCTTTGTCTTTCTTGTGAAGTTTTCTCTGAAATTCTGATTGGTGTCATTTAGAATAGATAATTTATCAAGGGTAGTACATTTATTTCGATGGTTGGAATTGATCCTAACCAAAATAATGTTTAAGTTCCTCTACCTTTCAGGATCTCTCTATTCTATTATTTGCAATCTTGAATGTAGTGTTTGGATCCTTCCATTATTGCTGATATTGTTTCTATTTCTTTCTTTTTTATAGTTGATAGGCTAATAATTTTCCTGGTTTGTTCATATATTCAGTTTTTCTCTTTAGCAAATTTTATTTTCTTCAATAATTCTTCTGTTTCTAACAGATTGAATTACTGTTTTGTTTCTTCTTAGTTTCAGGTCACTGATTGTTTACTTGGGTTTTATGCAGTTGTTTCAATTCCCTTATTTTGATATCGAATTGTTCTTTTCATTCATTGGACTCTCCGTTTTGTTTTGTGACGTATATTTGTAAAACTCCCAACCTCGAGAAACTCAATTGACATTTGCCTCAACTAATGTTCTTACAACTTGCTTATATCATTCCCCACACATATTAAGCATGTTATTACAGAATTGTGTATCTGTATCTGTATCTGGAGGCAGCAAATACCAGGCCCCTTGGCCGGTGTGCAGTAGGTGTATCAGCAGTTCCCAGAGATGCTTCCATTGTACTTTATGTTACGTTATGTTACATTACGTTGTTATGTTTATGTTTATGTTTATGTTTATGTTTATGTATTGTATTGTATTGTATTGTATTGTATTGTATTGTATTGTATTGTATTGTTATGTTATGTTATGTTATGTTATGTTATGTTATGTTATGTTATGTTATGTTTATGTTTATGTTTATGTATTGTATTGTTATGTTATGTTATGTTACGTTACGTTACGTTACGTTACGTTACTTTACTTTACTTTACTTTACTTTACTTTACTTTACTTTACGTTACGTTATAATTAGAGAAACTTCCTAACTGTGAGGATAATTAACTAGTGGAACAGCTTGCTTTCAGAAGTTGTAGGTATTTCAACATTGGAGATTTTAAAGAAAAGACTGGACAGCTGCCTGTCTGAAATGGTATAGAGTCTCCTGCTTGAGCAGCGGTTGGACTAGAAGACCTCCAAGGTCCCTTCCAGCTCTATTCTGATTGATTGAGGAGGCAATAACATAATATTGTAGGTCTGGAATGTGGTGATGACCTCACTTTTTCAGGAGCTGTGGCTTTTGGAATATTTGTTTTCTTTTTGGTGCATGGCTTTTGCAGGGCTTTTCAATTTTTTTTTATAATTGTTATAAAATGTAACAACTATAAAAATTCTTATAATAATAATGTTATTATTCGCACAATAGACCATGCCTCTTTTTCTATTGGCCTGCTTACTTTGATGGTTTCAAAGAATAGGCCCTGCCAAGCTCTTTGCCGTTGCAGAAATCCTGTAAATTTCAGGAGGGGGGCAGAGGGGGGTTCCTGCCAGTTCAGACCGGTTTGCTAGAATGCGCACTTCTGGCACGACTCTGAACCAGTAAGGAAGGTAAGTAGAAACCACCCCTGGGGTGGGGGGTTTAACTCCCACTGGGGCAAGTGAAGGTCCTCTCTCTCGCAATACAGTACTGTACTAACTTCAGGGAGGAAATTATGCCCAGCAATTGAAGAAAATCCTGCCAGCCTACCTACTGTATCTACCTATCGTCCTGCTTCCAATCAAGATTAGCCGCTCTCTAGCTTACCTGACTTTTGGATATGATTGGCAGGACTGTGTTTAGAGAGCCATGTTGTTATAAGCACACACACACACCTCCAAATGCATCTGCTGAGGAGAACTTGAAAAGTAGCTGCTCTTGTATCTTGTTTCTATTTCACACCTCCTCCTGCTCTCTATTCTTTCTTCTGGCGACCCTCTCACTCTCCAGCCATTGAATAGTAAAATAGCAGCTTCATGGAAAACCAAGATCCATGATTAAACCAAGACCCACAGACACACAAGAAGTTGAATTAGTATGGCATGTGTGAATGTCAACATTTCAATGCACGAACAGCTTTCCAAATCAGGAACGGTTCAGGTCAATTTGACCTGGATTATACTCTCAAACTGTGAAAGTAACTTGAGCTGAAGGGGGGGGGGAAGCATTACAAAATGCACATAAATGGACAGAGGTGGTTCTTCCTCCACCAACCCACCCAAAGAGAGACTACTGCATTTCTGTCATTTCCTACATTTATTTAAAAGAAGTTTCCTTTCCTCTTCATGAAATACTAGTAGTATATCAACATAAGGCAACCTTCCCAATATATCAGTTTTCCACTTATGCAGAAGTTTTCTGTTCTTTGGCTTGGAGACTCACAAGCTTGCATTTAGTAGTGTTTTTGCTTGGCTGTCCAATCCAAGCTGATGATTCAATCAGCCTCTCTCCCCTTGAAAACAGCACTCAAGCTCCTCCTCAGAGTCCGGGACACGGTATCATTGACACCCCTGTTTTCCTTACCAGAAAATCAGATGGAGTGGAGCAGGGGTGGGTTCCTCTTACCTTTCCTACCAGTTAGGGTCACATCGGAAGTGCCCATTTTGCATGTGCATGCTTGCAAAGCTTGTGCGCGCGCCCTCATCACTTCCGGGTTAAAACCCTCTGTGCATGCGCAGAAGGTTTTGTGCATGCACAGAGGGTTGTTTTTCGGCTGATTTGAGGCTGAAACACCGATTTTGAGCCGGAGGACCGGTTCAGAGGCATGGCGGCCCAGTTGTTACTGCCAGTTCGGTGAGCGGGGGGAAATTCCTGCTACCAGTCTGAACTGGCAGCCACCCACCACTGGAGTGGAAGCTCTGAAAGCCGAAGAATGGACAGTTTTCTTTGGTAGTATTAGGAATAAATCTTAAAGAACTATAGTAGTTGGAAAAGTTGTTTTCTCTATACAAATCTCCCTACGCTGTAGTATTTAGCCTTTGCTCAGTTAAGCCAACTTTCTAGCTTTGCATAGTCCATGGAATCATAAACAAATCACGGACTGAGTTTGCACAATATACTAGATCAAAAAGTGGTTCGCTAGTCTGTAATTTAATCCAGGGGTCCCCGACTCCCAGGCCATAAACCAGTACTGGTCCATGGCCTGTTGGGAACCGGGCTGCACAAGTGGTAGGCAAGAGAGCAAAGTTTCATCTGTGCATGCATGGGACCTAGGTTGCATGCAATTCCTCCCCCCCCCCAAAAAAAAAAACCTGTGGAAAAATTGTCTTCCATGAAACCGGTCCCTGGTGACAGAAAGTTTGGGGACCGCTAGTGTAGTCCACTTAGCCACAAAAAAATTAAAGGAGCAGGGGGGGGGAGATGCATGTTGCCTAAGGCTACGACATTCTCTCTCTCCCTCTCCCTGTGTGTGTGTTCTATCTTTGTAAGCATATGCGTGTGGTGCGTGTGTGTATGTGCATATGTGTGTGTGTGTGTGTATAGTACATGTGTGTGTATAGTACAATCATATATGTACTTGCTCAGCTGTACTATACATATACTGTATTCAGTGGAAATGCCCCATAGACATATGCGCCTAGGATGCCATCTTTCTGTCTCATACATCCAGAGGTTTTTTCAGAAAACAGGTTTTCAAAATGAGCACATGGTTCAAATTGCATTATAGTGGCCAAGGGTCCTTTTACTTCTTGCCAGCTTCTCTTTAACCTATATTGACATAGTGCCAGAAAGCACCATAAGAGATTTGTGGTGGCGTAGGATTTATGGGCTCATCTGAGGTCTCACAGAACTCTTAAGAAGCACTTCAAACGCTGCCCTGCACTCCAAACTTGGGTTTTTTTTTAGATCCCATTATTCAGACTTGCCTTTGCCCTTGGCCACTTTTTTCTCTCACCTTAATCCTCTGCTGCTTGGTTGAACTGCAAAAGAGGCTTTAGAGCTTGAGGGTGTCAGATACCAACTGTAAACAGAACTAACTGTTCTGACCCAGTTGCCGGACCAAATAACACAGCACAAACAGCGTCCAAACAAACCTTGTTTTAATATGAACAAAGTACTAATTAGCTGTCTTAGCAGTCGTTCTATAGTTCATGAAATTATCAAGCAGTCTTCTCGCTGCAACAGCTGGCGATAGTCCAAACAAAACAAGACCACAATTCAGACGAAGA
>JANHFT010005121.1:215466-234197 GCA_032467955.1 Pseudoxenodon macrops | reverse complement strand
TTTACCCACCTCGGAAGGATGGAAGGATGAGTCAACCTTGAGCCTGGTGAGATTTGAACTGCCAAATTGCAGGCAGCAGGCAGGCAGCAGAAATAGCCTGCAGTACTCCACTCTAACCACTGTGCCAACAAGGCTGAACAATTCAGTATGTTAGCAATAGCACCTAGACTTAGATACTGCTTCACAGTGCTTTACAGCACTCTCTAAGCAGTTTACAGAGCATCTTGCCCCCAACAATCTGGATCTTCATTCTACCAACCTTGGAAGGATGGAAGGTTGAGTCAACCTTGAGCCAGTCAGGATCAAACTCCTGAAAGTGGGCAGAATTGGCCTGCAATATTGCATTCTAACTAGTGAACCACCAGGGCTCTTTACAATATTATTGTAAGATGTCATAGAATTCTAGCCATAGTAGTTGCCAAAGTAACATATTGCTGCACTCTATTAGTGGAAAATAATGCCTTTTCCAAAACAGATAGATTGCACATTTTCAGCAATACCTTCACATCTGGAATAGTATTACTTTTCAAGTTTCTTCTTTTAGCCACCCCTCATGCTGGATATAATAATTGATAGTCAAAAGTATATATATACATTTCCTAATTTTGTATACATGATGAGGGCTAGCTGCAAGAAGGCTGGTAGAATCTGAATGAAATGCTGATTCAGAATGTGGCGGTTGTAAAAAAAAAAAAAGACAAATTACACCCTGGGGATTCATATTAAGATAAATTGCTAATACTGTAACCTGTAGGACTATTTTGGCTGCTGTACCTCAGCACTGGACATTGTAGCTTGGAAAATATGCCAAAAATGATATAAGGAATGAGATCTGCCCTGCAGGAAAAATACGTGGTTAAAACACTTTTAGCTTTGAATACAACTTGGGCTGGATAACAGAGATATTTACAAAACAAGTGCATAGCACTTCTCTGTTGGGGTCAAATTCAGTTGGAGGATTTTACAAGGGTAGAAAAAAGATGGCTGTAGGGAAACAGCAGGCTTGACCTCCTCTCTTCAAACTGAGCCTCTGGCAGTTGTGGCCCTACAAATGTTCCTGAACTGAATCTCCCAGTATAGCCCACCATCAACCATACTGGCTGGGCTGCTGGGATCAACATCATCTAAAAGGCTGCTCCAGAACATGCTATTGATTTTAAATTATAGTCCATTTTTTTAAAATTAAACACATTCTGTCATGTCTTCACACCTCAGTCAACAGGGGGAAAAATGTATTTTATCTCCAAATGCCCAGCATTTTAACTTCAAAAGAAGTCAAGCTCTTGAACAGATGAAATCAAATTAAGAAATCAGAACTTACTTTCAGTTCTTGAAACTGCTAGTCTTTAAGATGGGTTTCGGTGCCAATGCTTTATCAGTGTGGATTAAAAATGCTGAAAGCAACACCCAGTTACTGATTTTTCCATTCCAGCTTCATCCATTAGGAAAATCCTATTCATTTTTAGCTCAATAATCATGTTTAATATTTTGCACATATGCAAGAAAAAAAGTGGGAAGTGAAAACAAAGGCAATGATACTTTAAAAAAAAACCAATGCTGAAATGCCTTTAAGAATGAGAAAAAATTGGGGAAATAAGCTTAATTATTTAAAAAGTCATATGAATAGTGAAAATGTTATCTGGAAACAAAGTAAATGCTTTGTTATAATTCAGTATTCAGGAAGTCAATGGCTATACTCAATATAGTGTAAATCTAACATTACTGTTCCGATTTTATACCAGTTATTATGCAGACATCTTTAATATTTTTATAGATTCAAATGCAGGTTTTCTAAAAACACATATGCATATTTTATAATAATTTATTACAACAATTTTGTCAATTTTGTGAAAATATGTGAAACATAAATCTGACATGGGAGCTATTTAGCTATAAAATCTGTTCTTACTCAGTGTCTTCTTGCCGAAATTTCATAGGGGTTATCCACAATTACAATTTTAGAGAATTACAGAAATAAACTTGAACCTATTTTCCAACTCTTTATAAAAATATTTCATTGCCTAGAGACTTTGCTTTAAGAATACCATTTTTCCCTGAAGAGGGAAGTAGGTGGCAAATAAGTCACTTTCTTCACTATTCTTCACATAGCAAAGATTACTGTATCAATTTGATTGTCACAGATAATTTTCCAGAAACAATAATTCCTTTTGAGACTGGGTGGAAAGAAGAGCTATTTTTCTGAAAATTATCGTATTCTTTCTCAAAATCATATCACAAAATAAACTATTCAATGGCCTTATACTTTTTCCCCAGGCATCACTGGGTCAAAACGTGTGGAAGCTATTAGAATGCAATAATGGTAAGCATACAGAAAGGTGTTTTTATCTCTTTGATAAAGTGACAGCAATCTGGTTTGCAATGGAAGAGCTAAAACCGCTTCTCACAGTTATAGATTATCTATTTATGAACATATTTTTGGAGTAGGCTATCTTACCATCAGCTTAGGTGGTAAGAAACTATCAACTACAAATAGCGAGATAACTTTTGTGGTTAGAAGAGGCTAATAACGTTAAAACCAAGCATCCGTGCTGTAATCTACTAGTCTTTTCAAAGCCTACCTAATCCAGAAATATGCAATCTTCTAGTGGCCTGAGTTAGTACCCTTCACATTCCTTCATAAAGCAAAGTAACAAAGCTTGCAAATGATAAAGTGTACAGGGCTGTGTCATGTTTATGAGTGTGCTACAATATGCTAGTTTTTAAAGAAAAGATTGGAAGCTTTCCTTTAAAAATCAGTACTGAGTCTTGTTTACGACTTACAATATATTAATTTTAAGCTGTCCCCACCCTTTGCCACCAAAATGACAAGAAACAATGGTGACAACTTTTGGCAAATGTGATCAGAGGGCCCTAGACAAGGGGAGGAAAACTGGGAGTCCTATGTGACTTAAGGATCCCCATCTCTGACCTAAGCATTGCAAATCAATTTCCACAAATTTTTGAGTCATCAAATTCATAAGAAAGCTTTGGACAAACCACTCTCAACTTTGTGTTACAGGCTTGTTCTAAAAAGGCTTCCTGGAAAAAAGACAAAACACAAATAATTATAAACCATAAATGACTGGTTCATTTGTTAATTAAAATATATCCTGTGAATAAAAAAAGAATAATTAGTGTCATGGGCTTTCAAACAAGTTATATCTTTATTTACATTTATAGTTCATGTAAGGAAATTATGTGTTAATAAAAGTTTCCACCCCACCCTATTCCTTCCAATATGAAGACATGTTTATTTCTGTCCTTTTTCAACATTAAACTTAGGATAATTTCACTGTTTCAAATTTGGTTTAGGTAAATCTGGAGCTGTGAAGAAGTTTCTCCAGTCCCAGAAAGTCTATGTTCTTTAATAAATGGCATGTATTTATTTTAATTTTTAAAAAGTTATTTATCCCATGTATACATTACATATAAATTATAATTGCTGCTGACCAGAGATATAAGAAACACACCAAAACAAGAGTGATTTTCATATACATATTTATATATTTCATGTACAAAGTTACATTCTGAACCCCCAAGGATTCAATAATAAATACTGAAATAATTTCACTGCTATATGAGCTTATCAGCTCACAGAAAAGAAGCCTCAAGTTTAAACAGACAGCAGGTTTAATGCTGCAGTATTGATCTCAAGGTTACAGAGGAAAGTAAAATTCAGCATAAAGTGTCTAGACAACATTTTCAAAAAGTTAATGACCATAAAATGTTTTAAAACATGTTTAAAAGATAGAGAAGTGTGCAGAAATGACATTGTTAGAGAAGTATTTAGCGTTCAATGTTTTGAAGTGCAAAACAAAGGTTGTTACAATATGGCATAACCCTGTTAAGAAAATAAAGTTAGCATCCACAAAGAAGTGTTTTTTTTCACTCTGTCATTTTTTTTACAAACTTGGGATCTTTACAAAATCCTTTATGCACAGGGTCAACTGTAAGCGTGCCAAGTCAGTTTCAGTCCTTTGGTAGCTTTCATAATACTCACATGGAAATAAATATTTAATTAAACATTATTTTCAGGACGCCATGTTCTTTAGAACAGTTAGCATATTAGAAGATTATAAAACATTTTAGTTACTAAGGCAGCCTATGATAAAGTGTCTACACTCTGCCAGCTCTAACTGATCCAATGCAGGAAGACCTTGCAGGAAATGAATTAAATGGCAGAATACATAAACTTATTATTTTTTACCATGCAAAACACATTTACCCAAACAAATCATGTGCTGCATTTTGTGTGTGTGCTTGAAATGCTCTCTCAAACTATTAACAAAGCTGTTAACTATTAAGAGATGCATTCCTACTTCTGATTTTAGAACTATGATTACATTAAACATATGTCACTCTCAAAACAGATTTGTTAGGCAATCATTTGGGTGCTTGAACTTTAGCAAATTTTTATCATCTACAGTTTAGAGTGTGCTGGAATAGGGAGTGTTTAAGTATAAGTGAAAGGGATCTTCTACATCCATCTTTTAAAACTGCAATTCTTTAGGACAGGGAATAAATTTTAAAATGGTGCTCTTCCCTCACTTGCACTAAAATACAAGTGTTGATCTCTCTGGTGGACTCCTATCTTTTCTGCTGTGAATGACCATTGCCTGAATGAGGACAAAATGGCAATTGACCATCTGGAAAGTCATTAAACATGATCATCCAGATGCATATTTTGTCTGAGCAAGGAAACAGAGAAATAGCTCACCAATGGAAATGCTGGACAAAATTGAAAACCGATATATGTGCATTTCATTTCTTTTTCCAAAAACTATTCCACCACTCATGAAAAGTCAGGACGACGTTTCCAAAAACTCTCCTCCAAGTAAGATGCCTTGCAAGGCAAAGGGTAACCAAAGTTAATGGAACTGGCTGTCTTTTGGACGTCTAGAATTATGAACTGCTCGAATGGTTTCTACCGCTCTGAAGATAGGACAGAATCTTAAGAATCTATCTTCTTTTGGCAAGGCTCGCGTGTGCCTTAGAGGCACGTACGGTGAAGCTTTCACCAACTCACCTGAACATCTTTCCCAAATTGACTAGTAAACTTTCCTAGGATGGAAAAGTGCGAAAGATGCAACACAAATGTGAGTCTGGTATGGATGTATATGAGTGCAACAGGCAATTTCTGAGGGGAAAAAAAAAATCCATATCCTCTTAATTCTTCTTACAGTTTTTCCATCAGTGTTCCTTTTATTAAATTCTTAAACTCAGTTCAGCAATTGAAATTTCTAAGTCTACTGTGATCAGATTACATTGGGCATATTGGAGGGCAAAATATGAAGGTATTAAACATTCAACAATTCTCAAGTTATTTTTTAGCCACACATTTTGTGGTTAAAATACATACCTACCAGAATGCATTCGCTGTGTACAAAATAGGGTGCTTAAAAAGTATTTATACATATAAAACTATAATCAATACATCTGAAGGGAAATTTATTCACTTTTCATCAGATAAGATTATAGTTTCTTTTATTAAAAAGCTGCCTAAATAAATATTTACACAATAGACCTCAATTTAATGCGATTTTAAAAAGCCGTATGTGTGTGTGTGTGTGAGAGAGAGAGAGAGAGAGAGAGAGAGTTAAATGCATGTTTCCTTGAGAGATGACAAACTGCTCCTATTGCATAAAAAGGTTTAGGCAGTTTTTCATGACAATTCCTAGTTTTAAATGTTGGCATTTCAAATTTAGAAATTCTTCCATTCTGTCACATAGATAATAGCAACTCCCATCTAACTGGAAGAGCTAGAGTATCTTAATGGACAGGAGCTGAATGTTACTATGTTCCCTCCTATTTTATAACAAGGAAAACATTGAGAACCTGTTTATCCTCTGAGTGATTAAAATTATAGCATTTAATTTAGCTTTACCATCAGTTTGATAGCAAATAGGTATACTCAGTCCAAAACTTTAAATGTGAAACATGCATGACAGTATCTTTCCAATTCCTCAAATTCACAGAGGGGCAACTCAGATTTTATACACTGGTGTTCATTCATTAAAATTAGTGAATACACCACTTTATTAAGTCCATCAAGGAACATACTGTATAGACCTTTCTTTTCAATGGCATTTGTAAGCTGATAATATGGATTGAGTCATAATATAATTTAAACTTATTTGAGGTTATTTCTCATTCATCGTCACTGCTAGTTTGCTCACCACTTACGAGCCCTTCTATCTCCCATGGCAAGAGCTGGATTCCCCAAGATCCAATAAATAGGAGCACACAAAGGTAGCCTATCTTCTGCTCAAGGAGTGTTTAAGGAAGATGCTTTGATCTAAGAATGCCCTTTTGAGATTAAACTGGATGTTTCCAAGCTATGTTAAATAAGGAAACAGGGAAAAGAATTCCCCCCCCCCCTTAAAATACCACATTTTTCATTTATTCAGGATAGCTGTAGTGATTTTTGGTGTTATTAGCAACTTTAAAAAAAAAAAAACTTCTGCAACTAAATGTCTGGTAAATTTTTAGCTTAATATAAACAAAGGTCCACAAAATTGGTAGGATTCAGAAATGAAAAAGCAAAGTCTTCTAACTTATTTTAACCATCATTTGAGGTGTTCAGTGAATCCCGTATACTACGTATATCTGATGTTTTTGAAATACTACTCAGAATATTAATTTGCTGTTTTACGCTAATGCAAATGAATGTAAAAACGGTTCAAAATATAAACGTAAATGCATTGTAGAAAGGAGGGGAAAGAGTTGTGTTACAGATTGCAATGGGGGCCTATAAGGTGCATTTAGGAGACAAAATATGGCATTTATCTGCTTGGGAAGACCAATTTATTCTCGCTTTGTAACACTGATGCAGTAAAACAGCAATGAGCTGGTTCCTGTGTTAAGGTTTGAGAGGTTTATGATATAAAGTCAAATGACAAAGAAACGTTCGAATCGTATGCAGTGAAACGGGTTCCACAGAAACAAAACGAAACTGAAGACATGCAAAAGCTTTTGCAGTCTTTTCCATTGGAGCTTATTCACTGCCACACATAACCTGCCACACTATCAGGTGGCTCCTCTCAGCTTTGGCAACGGAAGGCTCAATTGGTAATGCGTCTCCAAGAAGTTCGGATTCACCAACTTCATCACCTGAAAGCAAGAACATTTCAGTTCATAATATAAGTAGATTAGAAATAATTATACTCCCTGCCATCCGCACAGCCCCAACGTTGTTATGCTTTATTTTCAGTTTGAGATACTCATTCCAGAAAATGCAAAAAATTTTTTTTCAAAAGATCATGAATTGTAGCTAAAAGAAATTGCTTCCTGGACCTTTTCCTTCCGTATAATAATATAGCTAAGGAACAGAAACAAGGTCAGCTGCGAAATAACGTCAGAAATTTCCCTTTAATTAAAATGGGTCCTTGCCAGGAAGTATCTTGGCATTAATCCATGCAACCATTCTGAAGTTGAGATACAAACAATTCTAATCAATACAATGCATTCAATACAACACATTTATAAACTAGGAAGAGGAAAGGTCCAATTTCCAAGGAACTTGAATAACTGGGAATATATTTTGTCATAATGTAGGAGTGGAAACCCATGGCTCATGTGTTGCTGCTACTATCCCCAGCTTTCCTCACCATTGGCCAGCCTGACTGAGCTCCTGGGAAATGCAGCTGGCTAGTAGTATCTGGAGGTTCCCAGGATCTCATCTTGGCATTAAATAGAACTATGGAAAGGCAATGAGAAAGTATGGGTAGTACTCAATGTACAACTGATTGTTTAATGACTGTTCAAAACTATTATGACGGCTCAGAAAGAATGCTTTACAATCTATAAAGCACTTCCAGCTGTCATAAAACATCCCTCCAAGCCATGTGATCAAGATCCAAGTGCTTGGCAATCTGTTTGCACTTATAAACAGTTGCTAAGTGCCAAGTGCCTTGTGATCATGTGATTGCCGTTTGCAATCTTCTCTGCCAACTTCCCCAGAAAGTCAATGGAGAAAGTTGCCTGCCAAAGGATTTCTCCTCCGCTCCATGCACGTAGGAGGGGAGAGGAACTCCTGTGCTGGGCTGAAGAGCCATAGCAAGGAGCTTCTTGATCCCTCCTTCTTTCTCCAGCCCATAAGTTCCCTTCCACACAAAGAAGGGAGCCCTTTCACTCCATTTGCTTAATGACCCATGCAGTTGCTTAACAACAGCCAAAATTGTAGTCACTGAGGGAAATAGTCATATGGGAATCTCACTTAACAGTCACTTTACTCAATGACAGAGCTTCTGATCTCAATTGTGATTGTAGACAATATAGAGTTTTCATTTTACTGAACACACCCAATATATAGTTTTCATTACTATCACACTTTAGTAAAAAACAGAATTATTTAATATAAGGTGTATCTATACTAGTGAGGCTAGATCAGTTATAAATTGTCCCATGAATTTTATTGGTTACAATTTGACTAAAAAACTGGTTACAATTTGAAACACAGTCAAACTATGGGGAGTAATTATATTTCCCTCCTTTTAGTGGCATTATTACCTGACAGGAACAGATTTTTCTCCTTCTAAAACATTTTTTGAAAATCTGGCCTGCCTACAAGGTTCAAGATACATATTAAATTTTCTGTCAGAATAAGTTTATTGTTACGGTCATTGACCAGCAATAGACATCCCTGTTTACAATATATTAAAAATAGTACTAACATTAATAGCAGATAATAACATCCCTGTTAATAAAATACATATTCTCAAACCGTTAGGGTCACTCCTTAGTTTACATGAGTGGAAAGTCGATTAGTATATAATTTTCTGTCAGAAGAAAGAGAGTTGGCATTAAAAAAAATCACCCTCAAATTAAGACACACTCACACCAAATTCAAATGCTACCTTATTCAGCATTATTTTAATGGCTATGTTCTAAGGTGCCCATTAAAAAAAATATTTGGATATTTTATATTTTATGTAATTATTGGATTAGATTACCAGGATGTAATAATATTTTATGTAATAATAAAAATAATTCTTTTTTTCGAAAGTTGAAGTTCTTACCCATCCTGAAGTCAATGTATCCTTCTCCTCCACTTATCACCAGTATTGATTTTAAAGGAGACTGGCTATTGGGTTCCTGTGCAGAGGCGGTAGTTCTTTCACTAGATAATTCTGAGCTTCCACCTACTTCAGGACAAATCACCTGACCTAGAAGTGGACAAAGTATTGGCGTTATTTTTTTGTAACAGCAAATTAGCAATGCCAAATTGATTAAATGGATCTTTGCGAAAGACAGCCTTAATGTATTTCCCCAAAAACTCCTCACAATACCAAAAGCAGAAAAAGGAATTACTTTTCTCCATTTCACTTTCCAAAGCTAATTGGCTTTTGTAACTGGAAAGAAAATTTAGCGCCATTTTGGAGGAATAGATGATCTATTTTAAGAACAGCGACCACAGGCTGCACTAACTATGAGACCTGTACTCAACTCTTTCCATCAACTAGCAAAATGCCCTGTCCTGGGAATTAGATTAAATTCCCGCTGCCGAGCGCCCTCAAATTTGTGCTTGAAGGTTGGAGAACACTTCAGAACACACCTGAATGTAGAGAGAGGGGGAGGAGTGAGGTATCAGAGAAAATATGTCTTATCTGTGGAAATTGGCTGCCATGGCCTTCATATACTCCAAACGCCAAAGTGTTTCTCCATTGCAAATACAAAATGGTTTTGAGGTATGACTGAAAGAATATTTTCCAACCAGATTTGACCTACTCAATCCATATATTCCAAGACAAGCTGCTACTAACTTTACACTTTTACAAGGCAAACCAACTGAACTATTAGACATTGTTTCTTAGTTGGTATGTGAGGGTTTTTTTTTTGCTTACCAAGGACTGGACACACCACAACACAGCAGATCTGTACATATACTGCTCATCCAGAGGTTATGTCTTGATAGCTGACTGCCTGTTAACAGTTGTCAATCTCCAAATGTCACCTCCCACTTCCCCATCTGTTTGCTGTCTTCTTATCTCCTTTTCTCCTACACACCATACACAGTCTCTCTTAGCGTTTGCATTTGTAAACTAACGGTTTGGGTGGGATGAGGCTGCCTCTGTATCTCAAATTTCTGGCCCTTTGGAGAAAAGCACAAGCTGCGCTGAACGAAGTGGGAGTGAGGAGTGTTTCTATCTGGCAGCAGCAGCGGCTTTTCCAAACCACAGAATCCCAGCTACACTTCCTCACATGGATGCCCTATATCGGGGGTCGGCAACCTGTGGCTCTGGAGCCGCATGTAGCTCTTTGGGCCCTCTGCTGTGGCTCCCTGTCCCATCTGGTTGGCCCCACCCCTCATCTTCCCCTCACCTAGCCTAAGAAGGTAAGGGCGAGAGCAGGAATGGAGAAGCGGCTGGAGCTGATTCTCCGGCGTTTGTTGAGGAATGACTGCGATTCCCGGCAAAGGCTTCCCTTCCTCCCCCTCTCATGACTCCCTGACTGGCGGTGGTGGGGCCAGGAGGGTGCGCATGCGTGGGGAGACCTTCCTTAAGCGAGTGCCAAAGCGCAGCAATTAACTCAGTAAACCAAGGTTAACCATTGACTAGGATGATATACAAACACAGTCTAAGAATCAGGTTAAAATGTAATTCTTATTTAAAGTCTCTTACATCATTTATAACTTTGTGTCAATTTCCTACCCTGCCACTATTGTTCTTAATTCTTCCTATTACTGAAGTTCTCCTACATGGTGCCTCATCTTGTTGGTTTTCATCACTGATGATATTACTTATGCTTATAATTGAATAGGTGCAGTATCTTCAAGACAGGTAAGTGCAAAAATCCGTTCTTTTTCTGATACCATAATGAGCTCTCTGATTATTCCACTAAACTTTGAGGCAAGCTGTCATGTGCCATGACAACTCTGGGAGGAAAGGACCCTTCCTTATGTGGAAGTATGAATGAGGGGGATCTACATTTGCAAGTGCTTTCCCTCCGTAAGTGCTTGAAAACATTCTAGAAAAACCTTCCCAAAAACATACAAGACACCCTGTTTATTATACTTGAGTATCGTGTGGCTTTCCCCTAACTGCGTGGCTGCTGTCCCAAACTATTCTCCCATCTGTAGCTCCTCCTATAACAGGCAATTTGCTGAAGGTTGCATTTTTGAATATGCAACCACTGCTGGTTTCAACATCTTATCTGAAGCAACGTCAAAGATCAGAAGTAAATATTTTCTCTGGATGAAACAAGAAAGAAAAGATAGAAAACTTTTCTTCTACAAAGAAATTTCTCTTCTGAAACCTTGAGAACGCTAATGTACAACAATTTCTCCTCAATGGATGGACTGAAAAAGAACTCTATGATGGATTCCAGAAGAAACCAAGTCACCTATTTAAATGAAAGGCTAAAGGATACAATTATACACAAAGCTTACCAGGTACTGCAACAAAAAACTTAACGGCATCACGATGCCCATGGAAACAAAGCTGCGCGTGTGCCATTGAACAATAAGGAATGAAGGTTCCAGGGGTCACTTTGTCACTGTTTTCATCTCCATACACACGTATTACATTGCCAGGACGGTTGCCAGAGCTTGCTGCTGCTTTGTTAGCTACAACGAGAGAAATAAAACATTTTCCAGTGAAATGGAAAGTTGTAAAAAAAATAAAAATAAGGAACCTTGTGATATCCAATCTAGAAGCTAAAGCAAACTCAGGTAAATAAAATAAAAAAAGCCAACAAAATGCCAATTCAAGGCAAAGCTAGAAAGAAATAAAAGATAGCATGCTTAGTTGTTGGAAGTACCTCCAAGGGAAAAAATGGAGAAGCTTGCTAGTCGAGCATAACCACACATTTTGTTATTTCAAGGGTCTATAATCAGGACGAACAACGCTGAATGGGTTGTTTCAAACTCCCTAAAACAACTAAGTGTAATACAGAAATATTCAAAATATTAAACGAAGGTTTTTATTTTATTTTAGAAGAGGAATTCTTAGGGCAACCATACTAATTTGTTGTAGCAAATATCAGAGTAGAGTGTGGCACCTTTAGTTTGAATACATTTACTCTATTATCTTTCTGCGAATAAACACAGCTTCTTTTTAAAAGAACTTTTAAAAAGAAGCCTTCCTTGGAAGCTACGAATCTTGGACTTCCTAAAGCCAACAGTACAATTACAGGTTATGAGGAAGAGATAAGAAGATGTTGTTGGCTAATTCGTTTTTCAAATACTACGTTCCTCTGCCAATTTTTTTTAACTTACAATTTTTGCCCTTTTTTCATGCTAGACAGACAGAACTATCTCCATTTTGAACAGTGCTAGAAGAAAGAAAGAAAGAAATGTGATATGCAACAAAAGAAAAATGGTGTGGATTAATGACAGCTACAATGTTATGGTGTCACAAATGATGCTGGAAGAAAAACAAGAAGCCAGCATGAAAAGTTCAGCTGCAACAAAATACAAGGCCACTAAACTGTTGAGTAGGATTGGTGGTCATTCAGCAAACATAAAATACTGCAATGCAGGTAACTGCAAGTAGAAATACAGCTTAGGAACAAAGGGGAGGGGGGTGAATTTTAGAGAAGTGGGAACAGCCTTCAACGGGCTATTAGAGAAGCCTGAGAATACAGGGGAGGTTCGGGATCAGCACTTACCCCTCAGCCCCAGTAAACGTCCCTGGTGGAGGATTACAGCTAAAGTAAGAAAGGAGGAGAGGGGAAAATGGGTAGGTGTGACAGCAAAGGAGAAGGATTAATCAGAACCCACAATTTGTGTTCTGCTATTTGAAAAGAGCTTCATGGGCGAGCTCCTACTAGCAAAGGCACAGTAAGATTATTAGAACAAACACACTGTTTCTTTATAGGAAGAATATGGGCAAAACAAATAGCAAAACAATATTATTACTGTTGTTTTATTGCTACAGCTACTTGCTACCTATTGTTATACTGTCTTTCTCCTTTCCCTCTTTCTTTTTAAACAGATGCTAAGGTATAGAGAGGGGCCCTGGTCAAATTCAGTTCCCAAACCCCCCAAAAAAATTGGTCATTGCCCCAGACTATCAAAAAAGCCACTACATTGTGTTTGTGTGTTAATCTGTCAAAAAAGGGGAAGCATTAGGTACATGACTAGAGAATATTATGATCTAGTTTTTTTTAAATTTAAAATGTAATCAAAAGGAAATTAGATGGCATTTTTATTTTAGCCCCAGCTACTAATGGTCTGGACAGAACCACCATCAAAAGCCAAATGTACCTCTTGGTTGAGAAAAACTGTGTATTCCCCTCCCCGCACCTCAAGATAATAAAAGAAAAACTATCCACTTCTTGGAGGGGGGGATGGGATCACCCAGATAGTGAGCACTATCTGTCAAATGTTAATTTGTCTGCTGGTCAAGCAGGATCCATAGGATCCAGCTTGCACAACCAGCAGTGAAAAGATAGCTTTTTAGAGAGATAAATACTTACCTAGTTATATGCTGTTCCACCAAGGTTTTCATAGTACCTCTTAAAGGAGGATACTAAAAGTTTTGCCTTATGGAAAACTGGTGGTGAATAGTTGCTTTTTTCCAGATTACAAGCCATTTCTAGAGAGCATAATAAGGAGGACATGCAAACCCCAATAGGAAGGATTTATTTCCTTTCTTTATTTTGGGTGAATTTGAAAAAGAATTTTCACCACTTCAATATATGCATTATTTGAAGTATTTCTGTTTATTGAAGACACATAAGCCAAACCAGACATTTAATGAATGATCAATGAATGGTATAGCATGGAAAACAATGCACATGGTACTCAAGCAATTCATATGAAAAAGGTTCGTCATCATTCAATTTCTTTAAAAAGTAATATGTAGCAATGCTCTATAATTATCTATTTCACCATGCTCTCTATTTATTTATTGCAGGAAGTAATATAGAAAAACGTCAATCTCCGTGATGGCAAACCTATGGCACGTGTGCCAAAGGTGGCACAAAGAGTCCTCTCTGTGGGCACATGAGCTGTCGCCAGCTGCTCTTCCGGGTTCCGTCGCACGCATGTACGTCGGCCAGCTGGTCCGGCATGCATGCGCATGCCAGCTGCTCTCTTATGGGTTCTGGCGCTTTGGTGCGAGCGCGCTCCAGTTTCAGCACTCAGTGCCGAAAAGGTTAACCATCACTGGTCTATCTGATACCAGTATTAACCTGGATGTTTCCCAATGTAGAAACCCTGAACAGAAAAATCTGGATGAAAAGACTACGGATATTTTATGTAATTGCAGAAAACTAACAATTTAAATAAAATAGAATTTCATAACTATATGTATACCATTCATGCATTCAAAAACAAAAAGGTAGATAAAAATATAAAAGTTGTCAAAATTAAAGTGCTGCTCATGGCACTTATGCTCAGAACAAAAGCTATCCCACCCCCTATTTTTTCCAGCTGCATTATGGCGTTGGAAGAGCAACAGGGGAGAAAAAAGACAGCTATAACGTCTATCCAACTAAAAAGAAGAGAAGGAAACAAAGCGAACATTAAAGTAGCGGCTACAGAAGAGAGGTTGTGGAAAGAAACTGAACTGGAACAAAGTTGTTAAATAAGTGTTCTCTATAACCATTTATTTGTAGATTTTTAAAAACCCTCTTTTTATGCATTTAATCTTAACATACTTAGCCTCATACTATCTTTTAAGGCAATTTTAATATATATTCTTTCTGAACTGAAGATCGTGACTCTTAATTATCAAATCAACAGAGTAGAGCTGAGCTCCTCCTACACATATTTTACCCATAACAAGGCCACATTTCAGCACTATTAACATGCAGAAAATTCCGGGTGCCAGAACTTATGCTCCCACAAGCAAAATTCTTATGTATTTGATTTTTGCCCCGTCTTTATTACTTTATAAGTATCTCAAGATGGTGGACATATGTAATATTCCTTCTTCCTCCAATTTTCCCCACACATAACCTTGGGAGGTGGGTTGGACTGCGAAAGTGTCACTGACCCAACATCAGCCAGTCAGCTTTCATGCTTTTTTCCTCTCAGTTGAACCTTCTTGTGTTCTAAAACTGCATGAATTTCTGTCCCATTGTTAAGTCCTTACTAAGATTTAGTTTTAGTGAGTTAAGCTGCCTGGCAGAGAAGAAACCGAAAAATCCCTGTAGAGTCCCAATTGACTGACTGATTGGTTTTTTTTTTTACAGTCTACGTGATGCTCCAATCTGAAGATGCTGAGATGTTTATAAAATAGATTACACGTCATTCTGAGCATGGTTGGAAGAACATTGAATATTGGTCTATATTTCACATTTGGTATAAAATTGCTGGCAATCTTGGATACCCTGCTCATTCTTATAAACTTACTTTCTGTTAATGGTATTGAGATGATGACTCCATTTCCTGTCCCAACCCATAAACGATTGCAAGATACCATCAGAGCTGTGATTCTCACAAATGAAAACCCCAGTTTTCCTGTACCTGGAAGAAATATGCAGCATTCATTAAAACACTTTTAAAAAATCTTCAGAGATCTATGAAATGTTTATATCTAGCTCCTTGTTTTGTAAACAAGAAGAAAACCAGCTTTGAAAACTCTTTAAATAACGAAGAATCTAAAACCCCTGTAGAGCCTAAAACCAGTTACTCAGTTGCTATTTTGAAAACAGAAGAATTGCATTCACACAAAGGGCAGACAGCGATCCAATACAATATTCTACAGACTCTAGTTTTTTCTTCAACCTGCCAGTCCTAGCAACACCACCACCAATGCTGTTCCTGGATTCCCCGATCCTGCAGAATATCTTCCAGGGAACAGCACGAAGTGCAGCAAGAAATCAAATATAGCAAGCTCAAATGTAGTTACATAGCTCAACCTTTCCCAACCTGCTCTGTTTCTGAATCTGTTGATTCAGAATATAAGAGTTACCAGTACTGTAGCTGAATTTTCTAGAGTAAACGGTTCAGATGTTGCAGTTGCTGGGATTAGTATATTATCTGTAATATACTGTAATAAAAACAGTATATTACATAATATCTGTTGTGCATGTGCACACCTGTATATGCATGCATATACCTGAAAGCAGATATATACCACAGTAAGAAACTGTTTTGCAATAAAACTTTTTTCTTTAATTCATTGTAAACCTCTTTACATAGAAGTATAAAATGTATGTAGTGTATACTGTTACGTTTCTATATATATATATATACACATATACATACACATACTGTATATACGCGCACACATACATCCATCCATCCATCCTTTTCCAGCATAAATCTCCAAATTTCCCTTTTCTCTATTTTTTTTGAATGAGAGATTTCCTCATCTTAAAAAGATATTTTTTTCTTTTACTTCTTGAGAGATGATGCTGTTGTCCGTGTCCCGCCTAGTATTCTTTTCTATATGGAAAATGTCTCCATAATTTGGGAGGATACTTCTTAAAACATTTAAAACATTACCTACCCAAGGAATTTACTTCATCCAGAACAAAAGTGACCTCCCCTCCGAGGCATGGGACTTACCTAGCATTTTGCTTACGTAAGGCTCAATATCAACATCTTGTAGGTGCTGGTAGGTGTGTGCATGGTAAAGCCGGAGGGTTGAATCTAAACGGATGGACACCCACACTCCATCTCCCACCCACGCCAGCTGTCTCACTTGGCTCTCCTTCCTTGGGTGTGCATCAAATGATTTCTAAGAGAAAATTATGGCTCGGTTATACTTTTTAACAAAAAAAAAATCTCTACACTCCTATTTGCCCTTTAAAATAACACTCAAGTGTCTTAAGAGTCTTCATTAAATAATAACACACGAACACATACTTTTCTCTCTCTTTCTCTCTCTCTCTCTCTTTATATTGTGAAAAGATTTTCAATGCAAGTCTTCTCATCCCTTGATTAGTATCTATTGTTAGTTATCTTCTGAGTTCTGAAAATGCTATTTTTAAAATGCTCATGCTAATGTCTCATTTTGCTCCATATGTTTGGCCTTCAGTGATATTTTCTCTATACTGTATATACGCATTTCCTTTTAAACTTCCCCTTTTCTATGTTAGTTCTCATTTGGTGCTCTCGTCTATGGAGATTCTCAGTCATCCAGGTCATGTTTGTCCCAAATGTGCTTTTTCAAGCGGCAACTGGACTTCCTGGTTTTTCTTTGAAGATGTTTCGCTTCTCATCCAAGAAACTTCCTCAGCTCTGACTAGATGGTGAGGAATGGAAGGATTTATATTCCTTGCAGACAGCTGGTCATGTGCATCTTTTTAGTGTCATTGAGGCCACTTGGAGGTGGCTTCAACAATTCATTTACAGATTTACAGATAAATCTCCAAGTGGCCTCAATGATTCTCTAAAAAGAAAGCACATGACCAGCTGTTTGCAAGGAATATAAATCCTCCCATTCCCCACCATCCAGTCAGAGCTGAAGAAGCTTGTAGGATGAGAAGTGAAACATCTTCAAAGAAAAACAAGAAAGTCCAGTTGCCTCTTGAAAAAGCACCTTTGAGATTTAGTGTCTCCTTTCTCCCCCTCATCTTGATAAGATCAAAGGGCTTAGAACAGGTAAAGCTGATTGTTACAGGGAGGCGTAATGGAGCTTTGCTATTCTTAAAAGCAGCAGGATCATAATCAGGATCTAATATATATTTCTAGTTTCAATATCACTACCGGATCATTATTCTGTGTTTATTACTCCTCAAGACAGACCTAAACCTGTGAGTATGGGCAACATATATCAATGTGGAAGACACTGAAAAGTAGAGGAGAAAACCAGATTCCTACTCCTTTTTTTAAATGGGAAAAAAAATCATTTGATATTGGAGGAAAAAAGAAGCAAGAAAAGGTATAAATAAGGAAATGTTAATTGGTTGTTTTCGTTTCATACCTTTATGTTTTGTCCCATTACAAACCAGGCACTGTTATACTGTGCCAAAGGTTCCAGGGATGGGCTTCAAAAAGGAATATTAAAAAATCTGCTCCAAGCAGAAGTTTATTTAAAATTGTTTTAAGTGAGTAGAAGGCTTCCGGATATTAAACAGTATTAAAACTGAAGCTATGTGGTGTATGGAAAGGGATGTACTAAGATTTAAGGAGCAAATATAGAGAAGGAATCTCTGCTATACCTGGAACAGTACACAAGCCATTGTAAACACTGAAGGAGGAACACTTTTCATACTAAAAGACTTTTACTGAATAAGCTGCATAAATGTTTAAGAGGTTAATTGGGGCCCTTAGATTCAAGCAATAAAGTGGCTGTTTATACTGGCTGGAAGTATTTTCTCTGGTTCTCTGACTTAAGTAGTAAAGAGAAGAGACATCAATCTAGTCTGAGAAAAAAAATTGTTTTCACTTGCCTCTATTTTCATTGCTTTCGGCTGAACCACATAGATTTTATTTCTGTACCCACACCAGACCTTATCGTGCACCACAGTCATACATCGGATTGAATGATGAGGCCGACCAAGATCTAAGAGATGGTAATTTGTCAAGTCCCATTGTCCATCTATAAAGAAAGAAACAGTTAAGGAAGTCAGAAGAACGCATTTAAAAAAATGTATATGAGTATGTATTATATACTCACATACCGTATTTCTCTGAGTATAAGACACACCTTTTCTCCCCCTAATTGGGGCTGATATTTTGGGTGTGTCTTATACTCAGAATGTAGCTTTTTCAAAGCTTTTTTGCAGACCTAACGAGGTGAGTGAAGAGTGAAGTGATCTTTGCAGCCTTTCATTGCTATTCCCTCCGAAGAACCTTTTTTTTTCAGGTGCTAATGATCTTCTGGCCTTTGCAT
>JANHFT010005121.1:161295-183174 GCA_032467955.1 Pseudoxenodon macrops | reverse complement strand
TCTTCTTTTCTTGTTTTTGTCCCCAAAAACTAGGTGCGTCTTATACTTTGGTGCGTCTTATACTCCGAAAAATACGGGTATGTGACCATGGGGATGCTGCAATAGTTGTTAAGTATCAAAAACAGTCATAAGTCACTTCAGTGCTGTTGTAACTTCAAATGATCACTAAACAAATGGTTGTAGATTGAGGACTACTAGTTCAGAGCTTTACAGGTAAGTGTGAATATTAACAGCAGGGAGGGGGAAAGGACCTCATGACTAGTTTTGGCCCAAATGAAGAAAAGCATGTTAATTGAACATCTTTCAGAATCTCTCTGATTCCACACACACACACCCCAACAGAGTATGTTACAGCTGTAAGCTCATATTTCTGTACAATAATACCACAGAAAACTAGGAGAATCAACCCAACCCTAGTACTATAAGAATACAAGAAAACATAGATCCAATGTTATTAGTATGAATACATACATCATCCTCTTCCTTTGATTTTTGCTTTGCTTCTTCAGCTTCTGCACGGGCTCTAAACAAGAGGAATTAATCAAATTAGTCTAAGAGTTTTTCTAGGAAACTCACTGTAACACATTCAAGAATTTTATGCTCACTTTCTAAGCTCTTCCTCCAATTCCTTATTCTTCTCTTCAAGCTTTTGTTTGGTTAGTTTTATAGCTTCCAATTCTCCTTTCAGTACATCCTTCTCACATGTCAGTTCATCAACTTTTGCTATTAAGTCATTCTTCACCACATTCAAGGCATTTCTAGAACACAGATGTTTCCAATTAAATCACTTCTAACAATGTTCATTGATAGAAATAATGTCATTCACAGATATATCTTCATGATAGCAATATATATAATAAATACATAAAGTACATACATACAATAAATACAATATACAATAAGCAAAAATAAAAACAAAAATCTGATTTTACTTTTTTACAATCTGTTATTTTGCTAAGGGAAGCCAATATACTTCAGAAAGGTATTTTCAACAAACATTTGGTACAATCTTAATGTTCTGAAGTAAAAACCTCATTTCCAGTTACCATGTATCTTTCACAAAATTCTATGCACGTATACATGTGCCAAAACACACAAGATTTAGGGCAGGGGTTCCCAACTTAGGGTGCGAGATGATATTCCAGGGGGTGCAAAAACGTGGGTTTAGAAGTTTCAAAATTATAGTGTATATACATAATTACATGCATATAATTATTTATTTTAGTAAGGAGTGCGAGAATATATCAGAAGCGTTCTAGGGGTGCGGGGTATAGAAAAGGTTGGAAACCCCTGACTTGGGGGAAATTATTATATCCTTTATGAGACAGCAACTCATGGGTATGCAATATCATGTTTAATTAAAGAAAACAGGTTAGTGTATCTGAAAACAGAGAAATTATTACTCACTTGGTTTCGAGTAGTTGTGTATTTTCTAGGATAAGGTTTTCAACTTCACGTCCCATTCCTTTCAAAAACCGTACAGAATAAAAACATACATTAAAAGACAGATATATGCTTTAATAACTGCAAGTTTTAACAACTGCACTGATCAGCATATTCAGCATGTGCTCTGGGGCTCACAATTCTACCGCACAAGGAAGACATCTAACTCATCCCCATAGAATTTTCCTACCATCTGATACGTTTACAGATTTGTATCCTCACTAACATGAAATAATTTCACAAGCAGAGATGTTCTGTGACCAGAGCACTATAATCATAACCACTGATCAGAAAACAGTTTTCAGATATAAAGTATTTTGCTCTTAGATTGTAAATGAACCCAGTATGGAGTTCAGTTTTGAAATCCAAAGGAGCAAGGCAAAATACTTTCAGTCCAAGCACATAAAACAAAATAAATTCTATCTCATTTGGTAACCACTGTAAAACAACAGAAAAACTTTATATTATGTAATCTCATACTCAAACAGGTGACACCACGAGAAATACTGAATATAAGAAGCTCAAATGATAGAAAGCCCTTGCACATGTTCCTCAAATGAGATGATGCCTTACCAAAGAAATCATGGTCTTTAAAGCCCATGCATCCCATGAAGAGCAAAAGGAAGAAGAAATATGTAATGAGAACAGTAAAAATGAAATACAGAATAGTGAAGGCTGAGAATTTGAAACATGGGTGATTTCAGGGTAAAGCCAACATTAAATGGCTGCAGCAAGATATGTAGAGCAGCAAGACAAACAGTTAAAAGAGAGCCATTTCTAGATCAAGGATCCATCCAATCTAGCCTCCCACTTCTTGAGAAGCTACCAGAGATCTCTCCAAATATCACAACAGGCCTGAAAGGGAGAATATCCCATCCCCAATAAGGTAGTATTGTAGGTAGTAATACTGGGTAAAACCAGCTCGCATTTCATTATCAGAGCTGATAATAGCAGCCATTGTTACCTTTAATGGAAAATGAATTTAGAAGTGAAATATGGATTACCTGTACTCTTTTGTTTTTCCCTCAATAACCTACTTTAGGATTTTTTAAATAAACGTGGCATTTAAATGACTGAAATGATGTTCAGTTTAATGAGATGATTCCAAATAATTACCCACAAAAAACAGCCCTTATCAAGTCATTACAAACCTCATCAATTAAACCATGCTTTTTTTTAAAAACATTGTACCACATTCCAATTCTTCTAAAGTAAAAAATACTTAAAACTTTTTCTTGTAGAACATGCTCTTAACCATAAAAGATTCCTTTATTTTTACTTTTTTTGCTCCATTGTATCAAAATTGCATATATTTTAATGGAATGCAAGATAGAGAAGACTACACATTATTACAAGAATTATCTTTTGAAAGGGTGCAGTATAATATGAACATGTCTGATGTTTGACCTTTAATTGGGCCTTTTTACACAAATCTAATCATAGGTTAATCATTTTGGGTTGTTAATTGACAGTTATCTGCATGTACACTCATTCCTATTTAATATAGGTAAAATAAAAGAAGCTATTAATAATATATCTTAAAAGATTCAGCAAAAGACTAATAGGAATATCTGGCTTCATAAAATGTGGGTAACGGTAGGGAAATGCTTGGTATTACTGCATATACATGAAATGACAGGAAATGAGACCAATAAGTGCAGGTAGTCTTAGCTTGACAACCAGTCGCTTAGCAACTATTCAAAGTTATAACAGACCCACTTGCGAAAAACCACTTATGACCATGTTCCGAGTTTATGGCGACTTCAGTGGCTCCACAGTCATTTATTCATATGACTGACCTCAGAGATGCTGCAGTGGCCTCTCCTTTTCCTATGTTCCCTCATCCTGCCCCACTGGCTCCCTATAGACCTTTGGCCTGTTTTTCCCTCCACGAGGCCCCCACAGGGCTTGGGCCTCCTTCCCAACTCCATCACCCACTGCACACTTATCTCTGGAAGATCTCTGGGGTTCCAGCCTCATGGTGGGGAAAGAGGGCAAGCCACTCCATCCCTCAGTGTCCCTGGGTCCCAGAAGGGCCCACCATTTTCTGAGCAGCCGCCAAGGAACTGTGGCTGCATCCAAATGGTAGGCACTTCCAACATGCAGCCATGTGCTCCAGAGACAAAACAGTCAGCTCTATGCAGCATTATGGAAAGCTTGTGGCCACACTGAAGAAGCAGCAGCCACTTCTAGGACATAGCCATGTGGCCCAGAGATGAAGCAGTCTGTTCTGCTTCCCTAACCCACAATGCTGCAGAAAGCTCCATTAGGAAAACACAACAGACTGCTTCATCACTAGGCCGCATGGTAACTGCCATTTTGGAGCAGCTACAAATCCACAAGTCTAGAGCTCTGGATATCTTTGAAAGGTAAGTGCACAATAGGTGATGGGTGGTGGGGAGGAGAGGTAGGACCTGGCAGGGTGGGGGGCAGGCAAAATGTCTATAGGAGCAAGTGTGGAGGGGAAAGACCTGCGGAGACCCGGGGAAAGAGAAGTCCAAGGGCTATGGGGTCCCCTAATGTTGGGAAGCAGAGTACAGAGTGTGTGAGGGAGTGAGGAAAACCTTGGGGGAGTCTGAGGCAGGTGGGTCTGAGCCTATGCTAGATCTACTAAAGCTTTCCTCCACTTCACATCTGTATCAGGGAGAGCAAGGTGAGGGGGGGGTTAAGCAAGGTGAACTCACTTAATTATTGTTAGATTGTTGCAACGTGAGAAGTATTAGGACTACCTGTGCCTCATTTATTTAAGGCTTAAATAAAGCTACTTTCCTCACCAAAAGCCTTGCCTACACTTCAAAGTACAAAACTTTAAATAACTTCTAGAGCAAATGGGCTATTTGGTATTTATTATGCTTGTACGCCAGAAATTTCCCTCAGGGAAAAGGAAATTCTTGCAGGGAAGGTATTCTGTGAGCACCCTGCAATTATGTAGAAAGTTAGCTGAGCAAAGCTAAAATAAGCTTTTGAAATTCTTACGCATTTAGTACAATTTATTTTAATATCTGATGCTTTAATACAGGGGTGTCAAACTGGCGGCCCACAAGCTAGATGCGTCATGTGCAGGCCCACACCAGGTCCGCAAAGGGAAAAAATGTCGCAAAACCTCACATGACGGCAATGTGATGTTGCGAGTTTGACACCCGTGCTTTAATACATGACAAGCAGACTGGACTATGGAAAAAATATAAACAAAGGGACAGAAGTTTGTTTGTTTGATAAGACACGCTCAAAGTACTGCTCAAGTCTATAGATTTTATTTTTTTAATCCCCAGATTCTGTACTTTCTGTGTGGGAAACATGAATACTCTGTGTCCATTCTGCCAGGGTAGCATAATCACATTGTATACTTTTTGTCCTCCAACTAGCCAGCATTTGTAGTTTTCATCCTACAATGTGTGTTTCCTGTTTGTGTAAGTTTCAAAGATGAGAAAAAAGCCTTTTGTCCTGCATGAAGAGCTCAAAGAATAATGAAAATTGTTTTAGAAAGAATACTCCTTGCCACGTGCTTATTCCCAATCATTTCCCCAGGTTGCTGTTTGCACGGGCAGAATTTGGATCAGTACCATAGAAAGGAAGACTATTTTTAATCAATAGTTAAAGTTTGGGTTTTTAGAATACTTCAGTTTTGAAGAAGGAACTGTTTCAATTATGTGAATAACACTTTTAACTGTTGGTATTCGAGTAGAGAATAATTATCAGGCAACATAAATTAAAAAGCACTAGGCAGGATAAAGACAAAACAAATTGCAAAACAGACATTATGAAAGCAACAGCCAAGAATGCGGAACTTCAAAACAATCACTTTCAAATATATAAAAAGGATACACACCAGAATATTCTCCTGGGTACGCAGCCCAAGAGAAAGCAAATTGGAGAATGCCATTTAACTAATGTTGCAAAAGCATGCTAAAATACAGGACAGTAAACCACTAATACATTTCATATAAAATGTGTTCTCTCAGATTGAGTATACCTGGGCTTCTGTAGAAATACATTATGCATATTGGCAGCTCTACTTACACATGCTATCCAAAAACAAAACAAAAACAAATCTATGCTAAAGTAATTAGTACATGGTTACAACTGAACAATATTACAAATGATGACATGGCTATTTATCACCTTAATACTGCATTAATGATCTATTTGAATATACCCTTAAAATTACCTATTTTGATATAAAACTGAAATTGTTGCAGTCTAACATATCCCTTGTTTATGCTTTTACTACAGCTGTTTCTTCTCTCTTCAAAGCCACTCCCCACTTCTCTAAACAGCAATAACATAACTGAGACCATACTAATAAGGTGCCAATACGAAGTGCCTTTTTAAAAGCTTGTATCTATTATAGGACTAACCTTAATGGCTCAAAAATCTTATTTTTTTAAAAATGCAGAAACAATATGGGCATAACCCAAAGTGATTGCTAGTGGAATGGGATAAGTTATAAAACATTGGGTATCTCTTATTCACTTCGGGGTTTTATTTTAAGCAAACAGAGTCAGGGGTGAGGAGCTACATTACAGAGAGAAGTGGGAAAAAGAGAGAAGAAGAAAGGAAATTTAGTATTTTTCTCCCTTCCAAACTAACACAAATATATATTTTCAAATGAATAGAGGAAAGTGTGTTGTTTGCATGAATTTTGGAATGGGAGATGTTCCTCCACCAAGAAATATTTGAAGAAGGAACAACTCACATACATTCCAGTTGTACAACAAAAGACATGTTACTTGACATTTCAAAACATGTTAAACATGTATTTATCTTATTCCCTGTGATGCCATCAACTCCAAATACATTGGACATCTGACAACACACCAGGCAAAACAGGTAGTCCTCAACTTACAGCAGTTCATTTAGCGACTGTTCAAAGTTACAACCTCATTGAAAAAAATGACTTAAGAGCATTTTTCACACTTATGACCGCATCCCCATGGTTATGTGATTTACATTCAGATGCTTGACAACCGACTCACATTTATGACAGTTGCTGTGTCCCAGGGTCATGCGACCCTCTTTTGCCACATTCTGACAGGCAAAGTCAATGGGGAAGCCAGATTCACTTAACAATTGTGCTACTAACTTAACAACTGCAGTGATTCACTTAACAACTGTGGCTAGAAAGGTCGTAAAATGGGACAAAACTCACTTAATGAATGTCTCACTTAGCAACATACATTTTGGGTTCAATTGTGGTCATAAATTGAGGACTACCTGTATAAAACAATATAAGAAATAACAACAAAAATAATCTAGAGAAAAAGAAAAAGGTAGCAAACCTAGCAGACATCCCAAATATCCCATTGATGCTTATTTAATGATTAAATAGAACCTTAACATCTATTTAATGAGGGGATTTCTGCCACACCAGCTCAAAGCCTGAGGGAACAACTAGATTTTTAGAGCATTCCCCACTTCAAGGTAGTTACTGTAGTAATGTCAAAATCACTCTTTTTTAAAATTAATTTTAAAACAGGGGAAACATTACCCTCCCCGTTAATTCCTAGATAGAAAGGGATCTAGGAGGTTCTTTTATAGGTAAAAATCTATAGATTTCCTAAAACAAATTTCTCCTTTCTCTTCTGCCTATCCTTCAAAAGATTCCTCACCCACATAAACAAAACAAAACTGGAGGAGGTGGGAGGGAGACTGGATGGTAAGGTTGAAGCAATATAAAATATTAGGGATGTTCATCTAAGATACACTAATAGCAACCAAAAGTATAATGATGTAATGGAAGGTTTTAAGAAAATCTCACCACTATGAAATAAACAATATGGTCACTATCACTACCCACCATTTGAGCTGCAAATCTCCCAGATGATTGGCCAAAAGATTAGTGGCTAATTTTTTAATGAATAAGTACAGGCATAAATATTACTTGTGTGGTAAACATTTAAACAAATGACAACATTAAAGGTTAATAATGAATGTTTTCAACTCTATTTACTAGGCGAATTATTTCTGGATATATCGTGAGTACTTTTTTCTTACAATTCTATCCTCGACTATTCTGTAAAGTGCTTTCACCATTTCTAAACAGTTTTTTTTTAAATACTCACCCAGCAAGTCTGCTCCTTCATCCACATCCCCAATCAGACCAGAGCCAGCAGAAGATAGTTCTTCAAAGAGTGATTCTGTGTTACGATCAAATGCTTTGTTCTCTATGCCTTTGGTAGGAGTGCTACACAATAAAATTTGAATGTAGGAGGGAGAAGAATTAAACCTTTAAAAAAAATACTTCTCCAATCTACATCTCAGTGTACAAATGTGCACACTTTCTAAATCTTCAATGTGAATTCTGTTCCATAAACAATTATGCCACAATTAATGGTTTATTATTTAAGAAAGCTAAAGCAAAAACAACACACATTCAGCAATCACCCTTTCCCCTTTCCTTTCTCTCTCTTTTCCCAGTAGGATGCAGAAATATCAGGCACATTAATCAAGGAACTATTTTCTCCTCCATAACACTGATGTTCGCATAGTTACAAGTTCACTTGTTGTGCTTCCTGACAGTTTGGTATCCACATTGCCCCCATAACAGGTTAGCCATTTTCGTTTCTTAACACACGCACGCACACGCACATACGCACACACACACACACAGAGTGCAATCTCTTTCTCTATGCTAAGCAGATGAAAATGAGAAGCAGCGTAATACTCTGATATGTTACCCTTAGGAGGAGATATTGAGTGATGGCTACTGTGCACATACTGTTTTGCCCTTCATGGTAGATCAAAGGTTTTTGGGCCAGAGCGTCAATGGAAAATCTGAGTGCTACAAAATGCCTGAACACTATTACTAAGTGCAAAGTATTGATCAAGAGATTGTTCATATGCCATAACAACAGCAAAATAGCTACAGCAACTCTCTTGTAATATTTGTATTTTCCTATGCTCTCTGGTGACTGAAAATTGCTGGCAAAATACCTTGAACCTTTATATCCACTAAGATCTTTATCCATATCCAACTCTGGAGTGGATTCAATGATTGCCTGAACTTCAGATTTGTCATCATTTTCATTAGCTCCTTCAAAAGAAATTGGTAAATATTGTCAAAACCAGGAAATATGAAATAGAATTAAAGGCAGCATACATAGAATCTTCCCTACATTTATTCTCAAAATATAATGCTGTGAATTGGGTAAGAGTGGGAGAGAATGACTGGTTTCCAATGACACTGTGAGCTTCATGATCAAGTAGAAACTAAAACTTCATTTTGCCTGGTCCAAGTCCAACACATAAAATCATTACATTACACCAGCCAATGTATCAATGAACAAGATTATTAGTTTCCAAAATTAATGGTCACTTCTCACAGAACATTTTTTTCTAAATATTGTAATATAGAACACATGCTGTAATATAGAAAATAATATTTTACCAGCATAAAGATCCTTAAATGTGACAATATGGTGTTAGTTGATCAAATACTAAATCTGAGAGCAGTGGTTATTTAATCTCATAGCTGCTTTCTATACGCAGATGTCTTCCTATGAGGAATATAAGTAGCATCTAAATATTTATTAATTCTGGAACCTGTAAGCATACTGTGGATTTTAAATGACCCAAACCATTACATTACTCAAAATGTGAATAATCTACCCCGTTTCCCTGAAAATAAGACCTCCCCAGATAATAAGCCCTATCAGGCTTTTGAGCGCACACGCTAAAATAAGCCCTTTCCAAAACACAGCAGCAGCCATGAGGTGACCACGCTCGCTGCTTCCTGCACATCAAAAATAATAAGACATCACTGAAAATAAGGCCAAGCGCTTATTTCAGGGGTCAAAAGAAAATAAGACCCTGTATTATTTTCAGGGAAACACGGTAGCAACTTACCAATCGATACATTTCTTGTTTCCTGGGCTACCTGTACTTCAATGTGTTTGCTTATGTCCAATTTCTGGTTCCATGAATCAGAATTCTTTGCAAGGCCTTCCTTGTCTTCATGCAGGGGAGACTCCGCAGACGTAAGCACATCTGAAGCAGCAGTTAAGATTGGTGTAGTAGATTTGGACCCTGCTTGGCTAACATCAGAAATTTCATCCTAAAGCATAAAGAAGTTTGGAGTAATTACAGAATTTATATGGCATATCCCCTAACTCTGAATCAATATTTAAATGACTTGAAGCCAGATAATTTAATGTTTTCCAGCTAAAAGGCACATATTTCTTTGTGCAAAAGCAATTTCACTTAAAAAATGTCTTTTAATGGAGATGCCACCCAGTTATATTCAAGGTACCAATCTCAGTGATACAAAATACAATTTTCTCATATTCAATAATACTTCAATACTAGCTAAGCATTTAAGTCTTTTTAAATTAAAAGACTTAAATTAACTGTTAGCCCTTTGAGGTCCAGACAAAAGCAAAACTATGAATACCTACACAATCTTTAAGCTCACATTAACAGAATCTTGCAAGATTTATCCTCCTTTTTACTCTCTGGAAAACAATCCAGCCCCACCTCTTCTATGGACTGAGAATTTTTGTACATGAGATAATTTGCCATGTCTGCAGCTCTTCTTCCTGTCTCTCAAGGTCATTCCCAAATACCATTCCATTAACCCACCTAAAGTCAACCTACAATATGTCAGTTTCAAAGCTTCATCCTCTTCAACCATGTTTTCCTTCAGGAGGCCTCTATCCCAATGCCAAGAAGTTCAACTTCTCATTATCTATATTCCCTTGTTCCTAAAAAGCATATTCAGCTGTTCAATGACTGGCTTTGCTGAAACATTACACAAGCAATATACTGCTTCATTGTGCTTTAGAACACTTTTTAAGCAGTTTGCAAATGTCGGCATATTGCCCCCAACAATCTGGGTCCTCATTTTATCAAGCTCGGCGGGATGGAAGACTGAGTCAACCTTGAGCCGGTGAAGATCAAACTTCTGATAGTGGGCAGAGTTAGCCTGCAATGCTGCATTCTAACCACTGCACCATCACAGTTCCTATTGTACCAGTTTGCCAAAGGAAATGCACACTTCTCTTTTACTTTCCATAGCAAAGTATATATTGTTAACATCATTAGACTAATAAATACTAGATTAATGTATACATTATTTTAAAATATGCAGAATTAATCAGTGCATGTTTAAATAATTTAAACAATTTACATATTGTTTTATGCTACTTTATTTAATACCTCCTATTTTACATGTCGTACATTCAGAGTATAAAAAAAGATGCAAATGGGTAATCACATAAAATGAATGAATGAATGAATAAAACATGTTTTAATTAACAATATTTTCCAAGCCTCATTCTTCTTCCCAGTACAATAAATATAAACAATTTAAATTGTTTATAAGCCATCTGAGTAAATTTTAATTGTTTGTCCATTTTAACTGACACTTGCAATTTGTATCAACAGCCAAGTAATATTTGTAATTTCCTCTTATATTTCATTTTCATTTGTATCAATCTATGTAAAATGGTTGTATCCCACCCTGTTTAGGTTCATTATTGTAAACTATCAAATTCAATGTATGCATCTACTGACATAGTTCTAGTCTCCATCATTACACAATCTCATAAAGGAGAAATCTCTCCTACATAAATGTTTGCCCATTATACTCTGCTTTGTTGGACAAGATATTCTAAAATTATCTTCTGCTCCAGCAAAACACTTCTAGAAATAGTTTTAATTTTGCTGTTAAGAGTGATGTTCCTAAATCCACCAATCCCTCCCCCAAAAATCCAGCAAAGATACCCTGACTTATTTATCCGTCAACTTATCAAAAGGAAAAAATCTGTAGTTTTATTCCATAAATCCAGAGTGAAATGAAGTTTCACTTTGCCTAAACATTTCCCAGCTTCGGTATTCTAGCCACATTGTGAAAAGAATGCAGCACTCAGACTATTGACCTTAGCAGTCAAAAAGCTCCCAACAAAAAGCCTAGTTACCAACAGAAACAGAACTTGCAGGCCTTTGTTTGAAAGGTTATGCTGAAATTTAGACTATTCTAATTGCGAAGTAACCGTTCATTTTAAAAACTGCAGTTGTTGATCTGCTGCTGCTGCTGCTCTTAAAGTATCAGGCTATCTGGACAAATTTAAATTAATGCTTCAGTCAAAGCTGATAAATGCTATTTAAAAAATTATGATTACATTGCTCTAAGACCTTAAGCGTTCAAGATCTTATATTGTCATTTGTGCTTCTCCTTAATGCAATTTTCAGTCGCACAAGAAAGGAGCGATTACTATTCAGTATGTACGGGCAAAATTAAGTAGTTATTACAATGTTATAACTAAAGGAGTGGGAAATAGAATTTAAACCTCATTCATCCATGAAGCTCCTAGGTGACCTGTGAGCTGTTACACTTTTTCAATCTAAACTATCTCATGTGGTAGCTGTTCAGAAGCTGCCCACAGTCTTCTGCAGTTGGCAGCCATAACAACTCTAATAAATTAAATTAAGTATATGAAAAAACAGAAGAAACAACTATACTAAAAAAGTATAAAATGAAATTCTGGAATATATATATAACTTTTGTTGATAGATTTTGATAATTTGCATTTAACCATAGAATTTTATAAGGAAGGTTATGTTGGTGATTTTCTCAGTTTACCTTGCAGTATTTAGAATATCAATGAATTTAAATATTTCAGATATCCAGTGTCCAGAAAAAGTGCAAAAGAGTATCCTTCACCAGGCAATCTAAAGTACATGCAATCCACATAGCACTACATTTAACTATGTAAGAGTTAACGCTACTTTTTCATTAGCTTCATTGACCCATAACCCAATGTGTACCAAACAACGTATCAAGTTCAAGTTGAAGCTTTAGGGCTATAATTCTGAAGTGAAGAATTATATGTAATTAATAACCAATTCATGTGAATGGATTCATATTATAGTCTCATTCAGGGCTATGTTATAATAAATGCTTGCTAGGTGGATAACATACAGTCTAGAAGAAAGGGTATCAGTTATGTGCCACTAGAAAATACAGTGAGTATCATGGCATTACTGAATTAAGGAGTAAAGTTCATTGAGAAATTTCATTGATCGCAACATTTATATTTTTAGCCAGCATAAAATTAATTATTTTGATTCAGTTATTGCTATAAATTAGTTATCCAAACAACAAACTTTCTTTTAGATAAAAATATACATTTGGTTTTCTGCTTTGTCCTTATGCTTTTTTTTCAACACACGTCTTCCCATACGAAATCTTTAAAAACAAAACCACAACCATGCTAATAGTCAAAATCTGAAAACAGTAAATATTGATATCAATGATTCCTAAAAGCCCTACAAGAGATTCTATCCAACTGCAAGCTTAGAAAACAGTATGTCTTAAAAAATTAGAAAATTTTGTCTTCCCAAATTCTATCAGCCTTTCAATAAACTATACATTAGAAGAAAAGGGAACTTACCTTTAACTCATCTGGAATGAGTTTCAAAAATTTGTGCACTAAGAAAAGACAATTGGAAGTTTAGCTTTTGCTCACACACATACATCCTAAGGAAAAGATTAATAATTTTTTTCACTGTGAAAATTGAAAGAGCTCCTTCACCTTGAGGCTGGTGCGGGAACGAGGCTGACTTAGTTCACGGAACTTCCAACTATCTGATCCGGGAGTTTCCACTGACCCTCTCTGCGTATCAGGAGTAAGAAGCGCATCTCCTGGAGGGAGCGGAAATATGCCCAATGATATAGGAGGTTCCTTTCTGTAGATAAGGGGGACAATATCATAAGTTATAATTTCTTACACATTCTCAATTCCTGAAACTTAAAATGTTAAAATCATGTTTATCATTTTAAACAGATTCAAGATAAATACTTTCTTACGCTGCTTTACACGTGGGCAGTAGACAATGTATATATTAATTCATTTAAGGCCAAGTTACTAACATATTTTCCTGAGACAAAGCTAATATCAACACCTGTGGTTAAAAAATCTTGGCTTATATTAAAATTGTGATGATTATTAATACATTTCTGAGCAGGAAAGCATTGTAGCAACTACACACTACAAGTGTATAGAAACAAATGAAATAGTTAGGCATCAAGTTTGAAAAAAGGCAACCAATGATAAAAGATTAGAATTTAAAACTACGGTAATTATCAAGTAACTGTGGTTCCAACAGCTTTCGCTAAAGAAACACAGACTAAAAACTCCCAGAAAAGCCAAACCAAACAAAAGGAAATATATCATGGAAAAAAACTTTGCTTCTAAACCAATACTTTCCCAAAATATTCAATCAAAGGAGATATTTTTGCCTAAAGATCACTGCAACATTCTTTCAAAAATCAATGGTCATATTTCATCTCTTAAATATGGATATTCTCACCTGATGAAAATTAAAGTAGAATGCTTAATATTTATCAAATCTATTATGCATGTGCATTTATATTTTTCTTGTTCTTTAATAAAAGTAAGCGAAAGCTGAATGAAATAGGAATTTTCAACACTGACATAAAGAGAAAAATAAATTTATACTATACAAAAGTTTCTAAATTCCCACGCTTAACCTCGTACTAAACGCTAGAGAGAAGAAATTATCCTGCAATATTGTAAAGATACTTTCTGGGAAAGGAAGCCATAAATAGTTAGAGATGCAAAAGCTAGTTACAAAAATAATAATAATAATAATAATAATATTCTAATTTTAAATTTAATTGGTTTACAATATTTTCTCAGTTTGTAAAGTAATATCACTGAAGAATCTGATTTTATATCAACGTATTCCTGCCTATTTAAATTAACATTTTGAATGGGAATTAGAGCTAATGGAAGATAATACAGGCTATCTTTCCTTTGGAGAAGTTGCCAACTTATTTAGTATCATTTGGGACTAGATAATAAAAGGATCCTCGTTTCCATATGGAATAATAATTAATTTAAAACCTTGGCTGCCACACAAAGACATTCATGATTTCAGAGAATGTTTAACAAATATTGACTACAGTCAAACCAGCACAATCATTTGACTATTCAATTGATTAGTATGCTGGTCCTACACATACATTCACCAGACTTGCTCTGTACTCTATAAAAGCTTTCATTCACACTGTATCACCAGCCAAGTTTCCCACAGAAAGGATGGCTCCAAGTGGAACAAGATCAAGAAACATTGCTTCAACTACCTTAAGGTTTCTATAGCGTTTTAGACTAGAATTCCTGTGTAGGACATCTATAGCTGCAGGCAGTCATCTTCGTTGCTATTAGTGCAAGGTCTAGGTCACATCTATCATACTACAGAGTTTTGCCCCAAAGATAATGACTCCTCCCCTACAGTATTTGGTTATTCTTAGGAAATACCGTTTGCACATGCAAAACAACCAACGTACTTATTAGCATATGAGCTAAAATGAGAAAGCAAGGTGGGCTGACATGTGGCCAGGCGTAGTGCGGTAGGAAAAGATAGTTACATATCAGCAATGAATCGTTTGTGCCACAAACAATGGAAGATGACCAGAAAAAGTCTCTTTGATTCAACAAATCAACACAAAGTAAACTACCAGGTCAGGCAGTTAAATAAAAAGAGTAACTGAGGAACTATAACTACAATCAGCCAACATCTGCACTACAGGTTATGTGCCAAGTGTACATCAGATCATATGTGCTGGCTTCCTCTTCAGTGCCCTGATTAGCTTGACAGTGTCCACCGGAGGCTTGTTTATAATTCTGCTCTGCCATTGATTTCTGCTTACCACCAAAGTGAAAAATAAGCTAAAAACAAGCCATGCTATTGTTTTTTCTGACTAGTCACCAGCACACTATACATCAATCATGAAAACAATTTCTAACAAAGTAGCAGCAGCTCTCAGCATTCGTATACAAAACAGGCAATTTCTAACACATCCAAAAGCTGCAGTAAGCATGTCTCTATCATGTACCTATGTTAACATTGTCCTGAAACAAATTATGCTCATGCAGGACCAAAGATGGCAATCATTATAAATCAGTATGAATTTCTTGAATAACTCATAGCAACAACATGGGCAGTATTCATATAACTTAGAACTTCTTTAAGCAAACAAAAGGAGGTCCTTTTTTATGGTGCTGCTCTTTTAAAGCATGCCTCGCCCAAGGGGGTTCACTGGAGTTCACTGAGCAAAGTCTGGAAAGTCTGAGCAAAGTCCCCTCACTGGTCGGTTGCTATTGCTCACTCTCATCTCATTCATTGCTCATGATTTATGCTACTTTACACATAGTCCTCGAGTTACAAGGAATTGCCTTCACCAATTGATGAGGTCATAAAGTGTAACATCAGGTGATCAAATTGCTTAGTAAAGGCAATCAGTCATAACCCCAAGATCTGTGGGTCATTAAGTGGAAAGGGTCCCAGGGAAAGAGTGTAGGCATGCTGCAAGCTTGTGTGAGAGCATAGGGAGGCTGGGAAAGAGGGGGCTGATAGGTGCAAGCAAGCAAGAGGGAAGAGGGGTGCAGTGCATGCAAGCAAAGAAATGCTGGGGACTGACTTGTGACTTTCCTGCTGGTTTCCCCATTGATTTTGCTTGTGGGAAGCGCCAGCAAAGAAGGCTGGCAACAGCGATCACCCAATTGTGGGATGCTGCAATGACTGGAAGCTTGAGAATTGCTCATAAACCCCTTTGTTCAGAGCCATCATACCTTCAAAAGTCACTGAGCAAATAGTTTTAACTCAAGGAGTACATGTATTGTCTTCATTAAAAAAAAATTTTTTTTAAATATTAGCTATTTTTAAACATTGTGAGCAATCATAAGAAGCTTTTGATGAGAAAAGTAAATGTTTCCAGATGATCCCAAATTTTACTTACATGAAACTCAGAAATCAGGTAAAACTATGTTTGGGTTTAAGATAAGAATAAATCTTGGTCATTTTAAAAGATCTTCGATTAGTAGCCAAGCATATAATAATCTGAATGACCTGAAAGAATTTCCTACTTCTGCCCTGAACAGAATTCAAATTATTGCCTTTGCTATCTTCATTTTTGTATACATGTTATGAGCGTACAAATAATGTAAATGCAAATAGATACACAAGCATCAGAACCATATTAAATGTAATGTTAAGAAAATGTATGGAATCCAGACTTTTCTGTATGTGCCATCTAGACCTGAATAAAACAAGATAATTCAGTTATGTTGGCAATTCACATACATACTTTGGCTATACAGTAGTTCCAATTCAATTCTAAAAATTGTTTGGGAGCACTCAGGGGCACAAATGCTTACAACTCTTTAACATAACTGCCTCTTCTCATGATACCAGATGACAGCTTCAGAAGGCAATTGTGCAATCCCAGGAAAACTCATAGTTGCTTTAAAAAGTTGCAGGAGATGCTATTTCTATGCTGCTGCACATTCCAAAACACCTTTCTGAATGGAATCCAAAGTATGGCAGAGTCTTAATATATAGTATTTCGCCAATTCATCAAAATGCAACTTTACTGCATTTGATTGCACATAAAAACAGTCCATGAAACAAAACTTTTCGTACATGCAGTCATCTATTTTCCATCTGATTTCTGCACAGTATTTTCTAATAGTACCTATCTCTGAAACCACTCATTTCACAAGAAAAGCCAAGAGAATGAACTCATTTGTTTGATAGTTTATATATGTTTAGTTATTAAATACCCAGTTATAATTGTTTATCAGACATCAGATAGCTATTACTAAAATGTATTTGAATAGATATACACACATACATACTTCACCATCAGCAACAACATACACGGTGTGGCTACTCCATGAACTATCCATGTCTTCCATACAACTTTAATATAGGAAGATTTATTGAGCAACATTCACACATTGTAACAAGCCATAACATGGGGCATCTAAGTCATTTTACAAGATTTAATGCTTGAACAATGAAAAACACACTTCACGTAGCGTGTTAGTGTGAACAAAACACTTCTCAAACCCTGAGGCAACGGCATCTTCTGAAGACCAGCAATTTTGAGCACTTTCCCGGGTTTTCCATGTACATTCTGCTCAGTCTGTCATCTAAACAAATCAGCTAAATGCAGAAAAGGCACAAAGAACAACCTAAGCCACAATTCTTCAAGGAGAACTTCACTTCTACAAAGTATACTTTGTTCAGCGTGTCTTTGGATGCTTTGCACAGCTCTAATTCAATCTTCCCACTTGGACTATTTTGAATTCCACGGCTTCAATTTATCATTCCCCTCTAGTTTCAAAGTTTCCACTTGATCTTGAAACATGGAGATCTTGTCAATGGAAAAGGACACGGGCCACATTTTTTTAATGGGGAGACTGATCTTATAAGCAATCTGTTTGTAACAGAATATATGACGATACTCATATATTTTACTGTAATGGTACCAAATCTTTTTTTTTTTTTTATCACTCATCATTTCAACTGGCCTATTCTGAAATACGTTTTTACATTCTGCTGAGAAATAAGCACTAATAGAGTCTGTTTAATTTCAAATGTAAAAATATTTTGTCAAATTTATTTCAGACCCATCTTGCCGTGGGGCTACTCCGGGCATCTTACAACAGTAAAATGGGGAAAAAATAATTTTTAAAAAATCAAATGTTAAGTAGGAATGGATTAAGTCCAAATGCAATATAACCCATGGAAAAATGCTACCAGTTTTATACACGTGTGCTTAAATCCACCATTGTACTCCATTTATATTAGCTACACTGTAAAGAGGTGAGGGGAAGTTCTACCCCTCTACTTCCTATGTTCAGCTATAGTATGAATGAAAGAACGTTCAGCTCCTTAATATTTGCAGCCTTCTACAAAATAAACACCTACAATTTAAGACTCCAGTTAATGGATAAATGTTATTTTGCATCCAAAAATGTGTGTGTGTGTGTGTGTGTGTGTGTGTGTGTGTGTGTATCTATATCTATCTATCTATCTATCTATCTAATTAGAATGTAAAACTAATTATTTTGTGTGTGTGTGTGTGTATGTATATATATAGTGTTGTAGAAGCATATACATTAAACAGCTTTTTGTAAACATTTTTGACAAAGCAAAAAGATCCATCTATAATAAAATTTAAATGTCTTCATTTTGTATTCTTCAAACTTTCTGTCTTTTACTTTTAAATTAAATCTCCTTAGACTGGATTATCAGAATCTCCTGATTATGTTAAGACGTCTCTCTCCCTTGATCTTCCATGGAAATATGAAAATCCTAATACCCCAAGGGAGGTTTGTAGAAGTTCTTATGAGACAAGGCAATTCGACAAAATCCACTTACATTAACATTCCTGTAAAAGCCATGTATGCTGCTTGCTTTACTTTTATGTGATAGCATAGTTCAAATTGATAAGAATTGAGTTGATAAGAATTGGATCAATGGATTCCACCAAATATGCATTATATAGGTAAAATTTCATTAGGGAAAGGTTCTAGATAGAAACAGGTTTTACTGAGTTGTGGATATTAAGAATGTAATACTTGATTTTGATTTGCTAGCCATACCTTAATATGCATGCAATTATGCATGCAACTAATGTAAATATTTGATTTTTAAGAAATAGAAGTTTTCAAGCAGCAATATTAAGCAATGTTGTATAAAAGTAGTTTGATAAGTCCAGAGAAACAATGTGCAACTCAGTAATCTGGGGTGAAAAAATATATTACTAGATACATGTTTAAGAAGTATAAATTTATATCCTATTTTTCACATTATAATATACCTAAATGCATGACTACAATCTGTTTAGAGAAATAAAAAGCAATTATGCAATTTGAATAATCTGTGTTAAAGAATTAATCCCAGGCAGTTTATACAAGATCCTTGAGAGCAAAACATAAACTGAATAAACGAAGGGCTGTTACAGAAAGCTTTTTGAAGTTGCTAATTTCCTGAAAGACCTAATGGATTTTCTCAAGAAGCAAATGATTTTGTAATCTCAAACAAAGCAAATAAAAAAATCTCATCCCATCTTTACAATAATAAATTGTACATTTTCTACAAAACATCAAATTGTGATTTGAAAATGGCTCTTCAAATCAGCATCACCCCACCATTTCCCGCTTTCCACTCCTACTCAAGAGAGGAGAAATAACATGGTAGGTTAAGAACAAAGAATATTTTTTAAAGCAAAGGTTCCAGGGTCAGAATACCTGAGAATCCTTGGTAAATTCTGCGTCAGAGCTGGCACACCAGTGGATATAGAAAAGTGCACAAGCAGCAAAACGGAAAGAGACACTAAAATCGCTGAATTAATGACCACCGCCCCGCCAACGAAGCCAAATACAAATAGCAGCATGCATCCAGGACTCATGGCGCTGCGCTGGCATGGTGAAATGCAAGAACCGAGGCTACGCAGGGGACAAGAGAGTATCTTTGTAGTAAAAGTCTGTCATTGAGCTGCTGCCACAGAAACAATGCCATCGACAGCCGCTTTCCACTATCTTCTGCAGCAGCTCCAAAGCAAAATGACATCACCTCGCTCTCCTCCCCCACCTACAAAGAAAAAAGCAATCCGAGCGGCTTCTCTTTGCTTCAGCATCTATGCAGCAACCTAAGGATACAAGCAAGCTTGTTGGCAGTTTCCTCCACCCCCTACGCTGAACCTTTGCAGCTTGGCTCCACTTGATTGGACGGGAAGCTCAGGCGTCTCCATTATGTAGACAAAGCTTTAGTTGGAGATGTCCTTTCATGAAAATGTGCACAATAGTGTAAAAATGGAAATGAGATTCAGTTATTTCACACCCTTAATTGCATATCCTTTGGTTGTTCTTCATCTCCGTTGGAGAAGGGAAAGAAAAACCCTGCTACACAAAATGTAGATAAGAATGAGTTTTAAACCTAAAACAACATCAAAAAGGCAATTTCCCCATAAAATAATGCTCATTTCTCCTGCAAAACTTCTACAGTCTTTCTTATATTCCAGCAAAAGTAGAATTGTGATTATTCATTTTTCAAGATAAAAAAACCAAAGGTTTGAAACAAAACTGAATAGGTTTTACTCAGGCAAAAATCAATGAAGCTTACCTAATTCTACTGTGTGCGATGGGCTCTGGCTGTTCACCTCCTGTCAACTGATGAAATTTTGCTCTTTCCAAGTGTTCCATGTAATTATGAATCATCTGTTGTTAAAAGAGGGGAGGATAAAAGAATTTAAACTGTTCCATATCTATTTAAGCTATTTCTTTTAATTATTTCCTTTCAATTCCCCAATGTTCCCCCATCAAGAAACTACCATCAGAGGTATGTTTTATGTACTTCAGACTATATAAATCATCCCATGCATCAAAATCTATCATCATAACCCATTAATTTGTTCCAAAGTTATTTTACCCTTCCAATATTATCTTAATTTACATTAATAAAAGTGGTCCTTTTTTTTTACACCGCCACACTTATAAAATTATACAATTTCAGTAACATGAGACATATATACACTGTCACCCAAGTGCAAACCAAGAGAACCAGTAGAAGCCCCATCTGTGATCAAGTGGAAAAGATACCCTGATAAACTGAGAAAACTTCACATGTTTGTTTGGGGAAGGATGGATGGTTGGAGAAGGTTACACTGGTGCCCAGTTCTGATGCAATGGGAAACCATGATTCCTCACTATATGAAAGGGTTGTGGAAGATTCTGTGAGGAAATAAGAAGTTTTTGCATCTTCTTTTAACTACAGAAGAATTACCTGCAAATAACTAAATTTGGGGAACTGAAAGCAAGTCTCAACAAAGAGAGGTTTCAGATCCAACTTTTTCAGAAACCATAATTAAACCAGTAACTTGATTTCTAAATACAAGAGGAAATATGCTTCCAACTCCCTTTATTATGTGAAGGGAAATGGGATAGCAAAGTAGCTTCTGATTACATCAGAACTGAGCCAGAGAAGTTGACACTGTTTTTCATTTGGCATATTTAATATCCCATCCTTATTATCCCATCCTTATTTTAAGTTTATAGTATATTTTTAAAAGATTGGCAACTAAGAGCACATGCTCAGAACAACGTATCTGATAGGTTATGAATTTTAATATATTGTGTCAGCATGCCATTTATACTACAATGAGGGACAGAAGGATATTGCTCTCACACCCTGGTGGTTTTTCCATTGTTGAAAATGAGATGTTGGTCTCTCTTGGTCTGGACTAGGTGAAGATCTTGGTTCAATTATTCTGAAGACTACAGCTGACTAAGGCTTTATTGCATTGTATCTTATAGGAAAAAAATAAGGGAAAAGAGTAAGACAGATACAGAATCCATTCATAATGAGTTTAGTATATTAGTCATTGACATGAATCCATCCGATTCTACTACTTGCGTCACAATAAACTACTTCCAGGTCAATTTCATATACATGTTTTCTAAGATTCCTACTGTATAATTAGAATTACTGTATTTTTTGGAGTATAAGATGCACTTCCCCTCCCCCCCAAAAAAAAGTGGGTGAAACCTTGGGTGTGTCTTATACACAGAATGTAGCCCCGCCCAGCCCCCGCCACCCTTTGGCCTCTGCCTCCCAGCAATTTAT
>JANHFT010005121.1:149068-161195 GCA_032467955.1 Pseudoxenodon macrops | reverse complement strand
CTTAGTCATGTTTGGAGTAGATCTATTTAAATAATTGGGAGGAGTTAGTGTGACTACATTTAAGAAAACTTCCTGGCCTTAATATACTGCCACAATGTACATTTCTTCAATTCTTTGCTATTTGTATTGGTCAGGCACACATACACAGAAATACATAGCAAACAGTGTATATCATCTGTACTGTTTGCTGGGAGGCAGATTTTTTTCTTGTTTTCCTCCCCAAAAGCTAGGTGCATCTTATACTTCGGAGCGTCTTATACTCCGAAAAATACGGTAATTGAAAATAGAATCTAGAATTAAAAAGTGCATGCGTAAGCTCTTTAATGTACCAACAATCAATTGAGGTACTTTTTTATCCGAGTAAATTAAACATATCTACCACGGGTTTTACTAAGTATTAAACAGCCAGATCTGTCTATTCACAACACTCCATAAATACTTGGAAGCTATGTCAAGCTATCGGCCAAGCACCCGATAAGAAAGCTTCTAACAAAGGCTTTTTAATTTCAGATAAAATATCACATTTCTAAAATGTGTGGAAAAATATTACCCATATCTTCAGAATCAAAGTAGGGTCAGATGATGCACAGAAAAAGACTCATATGCATATTTACATGATTTCATAAAGATGGATGGCTTGTTAAACATTATTTCAACAACTGTAATATTAAAATAGAAATATTTTCATAGGTAATTAATTACTCCCTTCACAGATAAACCAATTACAGATACATGCAAATTATAATTAGTGCAAATATCTATTTTTGAGTTCTACTATCGATAGCTAAGCCTACCATCATTTCATACTGCATTGTGGCCATTTGATATATCAAAAGGCTCTTTATGAACATTTCAGATTAAGCAAAACAACATGGGAGGCCACATTAATAATGTGGAAGTGAAATAATTTTAAAAACTGCTACTGTATGGAATTAATTCATAAATAATTAGCATTATTTCTAATCTGTGACCTGTATTTTTGTAACTGGATAACATAAGACTTCTATGTCATTTACAAATACTCTGAATAATAATAATTTTCTTTTTTTTTTAAATAAAAAAGAATGAAAATCAGGCATCATTGGTATTTTTATATTATTGCTTATATAATCATAAAACAAATTAAACCTTATCATTAAAAATTGAGTTATTAAAAATATGTGTTTATTATTTCTGATATGTATTTCTTTACCTGACTGACCAAGAACTACCTTTATAGTTTTCTTGGCAGTGTTTTCAGAAATAGTTTTCCGTGGTCTGTTATTCTGTTATGCTCTTTTTTCTAGAGTGAGACTGGCTGACCCAAAGTCACCCAGCTGGCTTTGTTTCTACAGGCAGAATTGGAATTCGTGGTCTCCTGATTTCTATTCCAGCCACCTGCCTTTATCCATTACAGTATACTGGGTCTCTTTATAGACATAGAGAAGTACATATATGAAAGATTTGAGACTTGCTCTTGGCAAAGGGAGACATTAATTGCTGCTTGTTAACATTTCTTGATTAGGTTTAATCATTGCTTTACTTTCTATTCATGCTTTCCATTACCAAGTTGGCACTCAAGGTGGCTTCATCAATCAGTACATATTAAACAGAAATATTCTGAGGGTTCTAAGAGGTACTTTTGATTAAGTTACATTGAAATCTGTTGCCATTTTTTCTTAAGTATATTTTACAGCACTTAATGTTCTCCATCATATGTTTGAGAATAGTTCTGTTTACCAGGCACCAAAAATACTTCAGCTACAGATGAGCCTCAAGAAATTATCATACTGTGTTTCAATATATAAGTTTTTTTTTAATTTGTTTTAGAAAAAAGCAGATCCAGCTGCCTCAGATTAAGCAAACTATATATTAGGATTAAAATTTCTGGATATCTAAATAATAATGGCATAAATCCTAAAGGACCACTATCTTTAATCTTCACAAATTGACTCTTCTAGCATACAGTGACACACTACTGAAAACCTTTTTATTTGATACATCTATATTAAGTTGCTCAACCTGCTGATGAATATAGGCAAGTTTTAACTAAAACACTTGGTATTGTACGACTACAAATTACAATGCTTTTTGTGTGGTCCATAATCTATTTGATACTTTGAAGAGAAACGTGTTTTCAAACTAGTACAGGTAGCCCTCGACTTACATCTGTTCATTTAGTGACAGTTTGAAGTTACAACAGCACTAAAAAAAGTGACTTCGGACTATTTTTCACGCTGACAACAGTGAAGCATCCTTGTGATCATGTGATCAAAATTCATTTGATTCAGTTGCTTGGCAACTGAGTCATATTTATGATGGTGGCTGTGTCCAGGGGTCATGTGATCTCCTTTTGTGACTTTCTGATAAGAAAAGTCAATAGGATGCCAGATTCAATTAACAATTGTGTCACTAACTAAACAACTACAGTGATTCACTTAATAACTATGGCAAGACAGGTCTTAAAATGAGGCAACACTCATTTAACAAATGTTTTACTTGGGCAACAGAAATTTTAGGCTCAATTGTAGTCATCAGTCGAGGACTGTCTGTAGCTTGTTTTAGTATTATCAAACAATGTAATAGATTTAATTAAGTTAACAGATATTTGGAGTATGTGTGCAAGAAACATATTAAGCAGCAGTAATGTATACATATGTAATTTTAATTTTCTCTTTGTATATATCTCTAAGTACTGTGATATAATATCATATATTCTACAGAAAATTTCCACTCATAGAAGTTAGACTATTTTCTAATTTATGAAATCATATATTGAAGGTGGCCTTTATTAAATGCTTACTCCACACACAAATTGGGAAGCAGTTTATCATTATAATCAGATCTTTTCTGTGCCAAAACTATTACATCTGTAAGGAAATATTAGGCATTTTATAAGAACTAATATGATTACTAATACCAGCTTCTTTCAAATAAGTTTGTGTAATCATTTTGAATGAAATTGTTATTTCTCAGAAAAGAACATGCTTCCTAAACTAAATTGAAGAATATCTGGCAGGCTAGGCATAGCTACAATTCTTTCGTAAATGAGGGATTGTGATATGAACAGAACCCAAACCCATTCAGAGAACAATAAACAATAACAATAAACTCTTGAGCGAGATTTACAACACACATATATAGTTTTTAATTGGTGTATAACAGTTAATTGGTAACGCATCAAGTCTCTAAAGAAAAATAGAAATAACTTAATGTTGGTGAACCATCAATACGATTAAGTGAGTACATGACATACTCTAGGTATGTCATATATTAACAGACAATACTCTAGACCAGGGGTGTCAAAGTCAAGGCCCACAGGCCGGAGTCAGCCTGCGAAGCGCTTAAATCTGGCCCACGGGGCCGTCCTGAAAACTGCAAAGGACAGGCCCGCCATGCTTCTGCCAGTGAAAACAGAGCCCTGTTTTTGTCTGCAACGACCTCTTGCAGTCCTCTGTCAGCGAAAATGGAGCTCAGTCTCCTGAGCTCTGTTTTCAGTGGTGGAGCACTCAGGTCACCACAGGGATCATCGACATGAATAACGTTGAGCTGGCCTTGCCCACCCGGCCTCCCGAGGTCAAACACCACCGTGATGCAGCCCTCAATGAAATCGAATTTGACACCTCTGCTCTAGACTATAAATGCAAACTACTGAAGAGAAAAAAAGATGGAATTATTTCCTATTATTCAAGATTTGATGAGGGTGAACACAGGAATCAAATGCACAAGAAAGGCTTAATACTGCACCTTACAGATTTCTTCTCTGTTTATATTGTTTGTACAGTTCCCTGTGAGTGTGGCCTGTCTACATATATACACTCTTTATTTGATAATCATGACTGATATCATATGTGAATTTCCCCCACTACTTTCCCATAGACATTTTTTTAGCTTGTAATCCTTTAAATACATTCTCTATCTCATTTTTATCAATGTACAACTTTCACCACCAGCACTGTATAGAATTATTAAATTGACCCACTTTGGGAGACAACAATTGCTTGAAAAGCAGGGATACAAATTCCCACATACGATCTCTGAGATTCAAAAAGTGATCAGAACTACATGCTGATTTTTAAATCAAATTTTAATCATGTGGGGACACTGCAAGGAGCAGTCGTAAGTCATTTTTTTCACACTGTCATAATTTCAAACAATAGCTAAACAAGTGGTCATAAATCAAGGATTACTTAATCAAAAAACACTGCTAACCTTTTATTCAGATTATACTTTGGTTGGGCATTAGCCAGATTACATTCAATGACATTGCCTTAAAAAGCATTCATATCTAATATTTTTACCACAAGAAAATATGGGTTTAAATGGCATAAATCAGGCAAAACTTGACAAAAAAATATAAACATCTGAGAAGCTTATTAGTGAAACAGGGGATGGCCTTCCAATGTTCATGGGATCATTGTTTCTATCTTCCAGAGTTGTTTCAGATGGCATACAAGATGATAAGAATGATCCCAATCTGTAATGGTCATTATAACTGAAAGGAGTCCAGTTCAACAGACTGCTCCTCTCATTATTTTTTTAGGCAATTGAAGATAAATTTCTCATCTTGACTGATCAGTTGGCTGTAAAGGAACTACCTACCTTTCTCAATCATCTACCAAACTTTCCCATGAGTTCTCCCTTGCCATATTCAATCATGTCACCATGTGTCTGAACTCAAACCATGTGTTGTCAATATACCATCTGTTTCTACCCTAACCTGTCAGCAATATTCAAGACCCACCAATGCATTCCAAAAGCAAAGAATCAAAGCCTTGTGAGATTTTTCAGAAAATGCTGATACAGATTAATATACTTGGTACCTTTTAAACACAAGTCCCTGAGTTCACTAATTACATTATTCAAAGTAATATCTAGTTACCTACCTCTGTATGCCTTGAATGAAGAGAATTGTATTCCTTCTTTAGTTCCGCTTCCCTCTCTTCCAATCTACCAACTGAAAAAGAAAATAATTCATTCAGTTTACTTTTTTCAACAATAGAAAGATGTTTACCTCAACCTAGTTTTTACAAATCCAAGCTATCAATTCAAAAGCTATTTTAATCTATTTTCGGGGGGCGAGGAATATGCTTGCTTGCTTATTGCTCTTGACACAATCTGAGAAAGCCAAAATTGGGGGAAAATGTGTTCATGAAATTTTTATACAATGCAATAGAAATTATCCAGAAAAACAAGGATTTTGCACATATCGCCCAGTACCACATTGCTACAAAATCCTAGAGATACATTAGTTATTGTTTTAAAGAAGAGCTTAGCAGCATCTAAGCACATAGCAAATATTAAACTTATCTACTTTATACCACCCTGATTAACTACACAAGGGAAAGCAATATATTGCACCTAAGCTTTCTAGTATGTTTCATTTTAATCTCAGTAGAGAAGATATATAATCTCAATATCCTCTCAACTGAGTAATTTGTCAACTATACTTCTGCTCCATCTAGTGGATTACTTTATTGCCATTATGGGAACATACATGGTGTCAATAATTAAAGATAGTACTTTGGATTCTTTTGCCTCCTGAACAAATAGGGACTTTCTCCAGATTTGGTTGTAGTAAATGCATATAGCAGGAGTTTTTTAACCACCATATATTGCTGCCTAATGCTCTATCAGTTTTCCTTAAACATCTAAGAGCATAGGCCTTTAATGTTATTCATCCACACCTAAGCAATTGCAAACTCAAGGCATTATCTGACAACAGATGGTCAACATGGAAAATTATTCAAATACAAAGACATGGATAATGTGTGGTATTATTATATGATCAACAAGGTCAAAATATAGCCTCCTCCACATGATGGATTACATTTCTCATCAGGTGTATCAAGTTTACCAAATTATTATCCTGTAGAACATTTTAACTGTAGTCCAATATATCTGGTAGACACACCAGGCTGGGGAAGATCGACCTATAGTTTAAGATATTTTTAAAAAAACCTTTAATGGAAATAACTGGAACATATTGAGAGAGAGAGAGCACGCAGAAGAATAACTCCAGAACAGAGCATGATACATTATTTTTAATCATTGATTGAAAAGTCAGCAGACTATGCTTAACCATAGCCTAACATTAATCTGCTAATAAATTTGAAGTTAATTGAGAAATTAGAAAACACTGAAGCTCAGACCTTAGGGTCCCTAGGGCCTGGAGCCGTGATGGCGAACCTATGGCACACGTGCCACACGGAACCATATCTGAGGGCACACAAGGTGTTACCCTATATCAGCTCCAGCGCGCCTGCGCATTGTTGCCAGCTGATTTTCGGCTTTCTGGAGGGTGGGGGGAAGGCTGTTTTTTCCCTCCCCAGGCTTCAGGAAAACAGCACAAGGGGTCAACCGGAAGTTCTTCACTTTCTCCAGGCTTCAGGAAGCCTTCCTGAAGCCTGGGGAGAGCGAAAAATGGCACAATGGGCCAACTGGAAGTTCGGAGGCCTCAGTGAGGCCTGCGCACATTCGCCGGGGGGGGCAGTGCAGGGGAGACAGCACGTGCGTGCGTGGGGGGAGGGCACACACACGCACTGTTTTGGCACCCGAGCAGAAAAAGGTTAGCCATCACTGGCCTAGAGGAAGCTCCTTTGTTTGGAAAGATGATCAAGAACTGTCATCAACTTCAGAAAATATAGACTTGAAAAAAGCTACCAGGGAAGAAACAAAATGTCAGCCCTACTATACAGAAGTCAAAACAGCTGCTGAATAAGGTACAAACCTTCAAAATTGGCCCTTGTTGACATGGCAGAACCCATCAGACACCAAAGGGTAAATCAACAGCCTGCTTTAGCTGCCCTAAACTGTACTTGCTAAGAGGTAAATGAAGAAAAGTGAGGCCATTGTTTGTTTCCATCTGGCAGAAAACTACATGGAGTCTCCCCACTGCTATTCTAAACAAATCTAAACATCTAAATAAACATCTGCACAGCTAAACAAAAATTCTATACAAAGACTCATCTGTCCAATTTAAAATGGAAGACGTTTCCATAATGCTTATAGACTTCTTTGGTCAAAATAATAAATCATTTTACGATTTAACCTGCCACGTTAATAACTGAAAGGTTTTTTTCTTCTGAAATTCCTTAAAATGTTTCACGCTTTGCAGCATAACGTAGGCAAGCATAACATGATTATACATAAAATGGCTTTTTTTCAAAGTATTTAATCCACTAATACTGAATTAAATCTTCAACTGAAAGGATCCCAGAACAGCTTATAAAGAACAGCAAGAGTACCTAGTCATATTTAGATCCCCTCCAACACATGCAGTAAACCACTCTTTGCAATCAAAAATGACCTATCAAGCAAATACTTATTGGCAATACAGCAGATGATGACTGTATTTTTTGCCTTTTCTGCAAGCTCTTTTAAACATGGCAGTCCCATTTATACTTGAACTAACTGGCCAAACATTATTTGCCTTTTTCTCCCCTTCACCAATATCCCCTTTTTTGGTGAAAGCAATGGTTTGATGGCATCAGAATTTCTGCAAAAAGAATGGATTAATTTAAAAAAAAACACTTTGTTAAAAACAGAATGGAAGCAAAGAAGCAGCCAGCAGACAAAAGAAGACCCTGCTCATACTCAAATTACATTCCACATCATAAAGTAACTTCACCTAAAGCAAAGGATGAGTTGATTAACTGCTTTAGCCATATTCTGGTTTTTTTTTTAAATCAGGGCATCACCCTAAACTAAAGCACAATGCAATTTAGCATGTCATATGACGATAAAGGCAAGAATACAGAAAATCAGTCTTGTTCCGTTGAACGCACAGAAGATTGAACAGCTGCTCACACTCCACTTTGCTCTTCAGTTCTGCATAACTCCTCCTTAACAGCTGCTGTATGCATTTCTCCTACCAGACAAAAGCTATGTAGGCACAAAATCATGGAAAGGCAGTATTTTAGCAAATTCTACCTTTAAATGAACAAGCTATATCATTTTGCTCTCCTTGCTATGATAAACAACCTAGCTCAAAATGGTTCTTATCTTAGATATGATTTCATACATACACATGCATGATTATGGATGATCCATCATCTTAAATTTGTACACTTGCTTTGTTTTTCCCCTAAAAAAAAAGAATGGTTATTTCTTTGCAATGATTGCTGGGTTATGTGCCATCAAATCAGTACTGAATTTCAACTACCACATAAATTTTCTCCAGGACAGTCTGTCCCCAGTTCAGTCTTCTAAATGCACACTCGTCAGTAGTGTAATCGTGGCCCATCACTCTTGCTTCTAGTTGTCCTGTTTCTTTCCTCTTTTTCTTTCCACATTTCCCAGAATTATCTCTATATGCATTTTATTGTAATTTCTTTGACTACTGTGAGCCATCCAGAGTCTCTGAGAATTGGATGGCAAACATGTTTCATTTATTATGCTTGGGTGTATAGTCAGAGGTTTAGACTGGATTTAGCATTTTTGTCCACTCTTACCAAGGACTTAGGGTAGTCAGATGTTGTTCTTTAATAATACTAGTGGTATCATCGCAGAATGTAAGTTGTTCCAAGTAAAGCTGCCTTTTGCAATTGACTGACAATTTTGTCAAAGCTGATGGTGTTCAAGGGTGCTCCAAATGTTTTGGGATTGCACCCAAGGGCACCTATTACTATTTGTATTATCTTTTGCCATTCTACTTCTTTTTGTAGCTCTTGTATTTTGTGACTTTCTCAAGTTCTTTTCTCTTCTCTTCTGCTCTTTCCAGATACGGTCCACTATCCAGATTTTTTTTTTGTCTTTCTTATCAATAATTATTAAGTCTGAAGTGTTATGGAGCAGGTGCTTGTTTGTTTGAATTCTAAAATTCCAGACCACTTCTTCATTTTCTATTACTTTGTCTATTTTGTAGTCCAACAGTTTTTGCTTGCAGGCCAGCACTATTTCTTGCAGACATTCCAATGCATTGTTGTTATTTTTGTCATGCCTTTGTTTCTAATCAGCCTCTGCAATCTTGCAGCTAACTATATGTGATCCACTGTTTCTCCAGCTTCTTGGCAGAGGCAACATTTGTTGTCTGCTGCTATCTTTTCAATTCTGGTTTTATATTCATTTGCTCTTAAGGCTTGGTCTTCTGCAGTCAACATTAGTCCCTTTGTCTCCTCCTCCAACTTTCCCGCTTGTGGGAAGAAAAATTAATCTGGCTCAGTTCCAAGCTGGCAGAAAGACGCTGAAAATAACATGGAGGTTGATTGGAAAGAAAGACTCTGTTTATTGATGAGCAGAACCAACACACACACACACACAGCGTGTGGTTCTGGGACAGCTGACAAATTGGATTGGTTTTACATGGTCTTTTACATAGTTTTGTTTTTTACATCATTGGATCTGGAGGCTTGCTTTGTGTGTTTCTATTATTATATTAGTTTTACTTGTTTGTTTTACAAAGGCTCATGATGGATCTTAATTATCACTTCCTTAGTCCTGTCAGGCATGTGAATTTGATTTTATCCTGTTATCTATTGCTTCTAACTTGCCTTTCTTAATAGACGGGTATTGTTTCCACTTTTCTCAATGAAAGTGGTTAAGTGTGTCCTGTCCTTAATCCCATTACTTGAAGGTGAAGGTGTTTTGTTTGTAAATAGGCACATTAATAAAGACTGGGGCTGCTTTCTGCCTCTAAGAGCATGTTTCTCCATTTCTCCTTTGGGGAAATATAATATTCATCCTCTTAATATTCTCCTAAATATTTCATTCTTTTTTGGGGGGGCTTCCCACATGCTCTTAGCCAATGTCAGGTCTTTTTTGGTTATGTGATATGATTCTTACTGAATCTTTCTTTGTTAATTCTCAAACTTATGTTCAAAGCAAATGCAATTCAGAATATTAACTATTCAAAACTGAAATTATCAGGATACCGATAAAGCACTATTTCCATCTTTTTGTCTGAAATGGTAAAATATACTGTTCCAAGTTCTAAATACAGTGTACCTACCTTGATTCTTCATAAGTCTTTTTTTTTTAAAGCATAGATTTCAGGCCAGCTATACATTGCATACTTACAACTCTCACTAGCCAGGATTAGAGGTCAGGATTTGTTCCTTTAGGTGGCAAAGAAAATGTCAGGATTTGGCTGCAAGCTTTTGCTTTTTGTGGTTAGGCTACTGTGTCATCTAAATCCAAGTAGAAAAAAATAGGCTCCATGCATGACGCTTAGCAAGATTCCAAACTGACTGGCATGCAAATACAGTCAATGCATGTGAGCCCAGGGCATCCAAAAAGAACATCACAAGTTTTATTTCTTGTGTTATCTACAATTCTGAATAAATAAATGAAATGGTAATACTAGCATACAAGAGCATTATCAACAACAATACTGGTAAAAATAAAGACTCCCACAAGATAAAAACCAAACAACAGCAGGAATTATTCATTTGCATTACATGCATTATTTAGTGAATAAAGAACTTTATGAATCTGGGAAAGAGTAGGTGGACATTTTTAAGATAAATTACACAGAACTGCCTTCTTTTAAGTTATTTTAAGTATAACAATAATATTTAAAGTGAGAGATTGCTACACAATCCAAATTCTCTTTATTAGGCCATATTACATTTAGAAGAACAGTGACATTCTTACTCTTAATTTATAGATCTTTTTATGTCTTTAAATTAAGGATACATATATCATAGGTCTGGGAAATTAAAATTTAAGCCAAACTGCGTATTTCCTAAAGAACAATCCTCCTTTACAAAAATAAATCACAGGAAGGCCTAGATCCATGATGGCGAACCTATGGCACGTGTGCCAGAGGCGGGACGTAGAGCCCTCTCTGCTGGGCTCCGTCACCCCAGGTCAGATCTCCATTTCGTGAACTTCTGTTTCCCTGCAAGCGACAAATCAGAAGCTCACAAAAGAAGATCTTCCCTCTTGCTGCGCTGCTGGTGTTGGGGTGCCCTGCCTTCCACTGGCCAGATGGTCTTTGGGTCTCTGCTGCGCATGCGCGCACGCCCACACATGCATGGAACATGTCCATGCATGCGCACACATATGCATGTATGTGCACGTTTGCACGTGCACCTTTCAGTTTGGGCATGCGTTTGCGGTTTGGGCACTCGGCATCTAAAGGGTTCACCATCACTAGCCTAGATGCCAAGTGAATAAGCATCCTAAAGTAGACAATTACAGTAGTACTATATTTTTATACAAATGACCTGCGACACTAGAAATGACAGGAAGATGAAGTTCTCAAACATACAAAATTTAAGAAAAATCAATTGCAAGTGGACTAAACAGAAAATGTCTAACATCTGAAGAGATTTGAGAGGAAGGGATTAACAAAAAAGAAAGAAGGCACACAGTGGGAAATACACTGGGCTGTCTGCCTAACACACTTGTGGCTGCTGGTGCCAGCGCATTGCTTTCAATGTGTATCCCCTTATAGTGTGCCCACTTACTTTTTTGTAATCCCTTCCTCCCCAATGAATGCAAATGTAAAATGGAATTCTCTTCTTGTAATTATTCCATCCCAGGAGGGCATTCAGGGGAGGATAGCTAATGGGCTTCTGGGGGAAGCCAGCCATTTGAGGACAGGCAAATGATGCTGGTTATTTGCAGCTTCTACAAAGGAACAGAAGCGGATCAGTTCCCTTTCATCTTCTGATGTGAAACTGCCCAAGCTGGTTCTCCTTACAATCGTTCCTTTTTCTCATGAAAAGACCACAAGACAGTTATTTCGGGTGGAGGGGAGGGACAGGGAGAATTCATCATTTTGCTCCAGCTGCAGACTGGAGCCTTTTGAGGACACTAGGTTTGTGCACGTCTCTTGCTAACTATTTTTAGAAATTGTCAATTAATTTAAGGAAGTTAGTCATTCTTTTCATTAAGCTAAACATACTCAATTCCTGCAACCTGTGTGTGTGTGGTCTTACCAAAGCATTATAAAGTGGCACTAACACTTCATTTGATCTTGATTCTATTGCTTTATTAATGCAGCCTAGGACTGCATTGGTTTTTTTGGCAGTTGCAAATTCATAGTTTCATAGTTAAGTGGTTGTCCACTAGGACTCCAAGATCCCTCTCGCAGTTACTAATGTTACCAGGTACCACCTATTTTATACTTGTGCATTTGTGGTTTTTTGCCTAAATGTAAAACTTTGCTTTTCTCTACACTGAATTTCATCCTGTTAGATAG
>JANHFT010005121.1:122893-138163 GCA_032467955.1 Pseudoxenodon macrops | reverse complement strand
TTTTTGAGGTGCAGGAGGTGGCGAGCGTGGTCACCTCATGGCTGCTGCTGTGTTTTGGGGAGGGCTTATTTTCAGGGAAACAGTAGCAACTTGTACAAAACTCAAGATGGAGTGCAGACTACTTTAGAAAGTAAGTCAATCTTGGTTATTTTCAATTTGAAAACAAAAGCCACTTTATCTTCTTACTGATCTGCCTGGCAGACCTCTTGTTTCCTGAGTTGTAGAAGGTTCTCTTAAAACCATAAAGCTATAAAAATGAGCCTGTCTGACTTTGGTTAGAAAACTGTACTTGGGAAAGTGGTATGTAGCTTTTACAGTAACAACACTACTGGATGATCTGTTAAGATTGGCTATCCAAACTAATACTACTAATGGGAATTAGCTGTGTTTACTTTTTTATTCGTGTGATATTCTTAGTTGTGTTCACAGAATGCAGGCAACATTATCACTTATCCCCGCATATCAGCAGCATATGATCAGAAGAATCCCCATGAAAAGTGGGAATTGACATTTTCAAGCTTCTTCAAGCTATCGAAACGAATGCTTTGAAGCAGAAATTTGCTACCTTTTTGCATTTAAAAAAGAGGGTTAGTGGTACAATGAGCAGAGATAGGGCTCATATGTGTTTCTGCCTGTCTTCCATTTTTTACTGGCTGAGCAGAAAGGGTATAAAATAAAATACCTGGCGGTGAAGTGCCTCTATTTATTCCATTTTTGAAGGCTGTCTAAGAACTTTGTTCTGGCACCTGGACAAGAGGTTAAATCTTGTCATCCTTGTTCGGATAATTGATTGAGAGGAGTTAATTTTCCTTCCTCTACCCCTGAATTAGATTATGCTTTCAGCTTGATCTGCTAAACTCTCTCATTGATGCTGGTGCAAACAGGGCCATTCAGAGAAGACAGACTTAAAATAGATTTCCACTGATAAAAGAGGATTAATCCATTGCTGTATTTCCTTTCTCTAAAGGCACCTGAAGAACTGCTTAAAGAACATTACATTGACCTGAAAGACAGACCTTTCTATTTAGGTTTAGTTAAATATATGAATTCTGGGCCTGTAGTAGCCATGGTAAGTATCTATTTATGAACGTTTATTTAACTCCCACTCACCCCCGATTTTCTTGAGAAAAATAATTTAACAGTTGGGCAATTTACCAGCTCTCTTATATAACACGATCATGTGTTTCCCTCTAGGAAACAGCAAATGTAATATATGTTAATAAATACTACATGTATTTAAAAAATACTATTCTAGCAAACTATTTTCTTTTGGACCATAGAATTCTGCCCATTTCAGAAATGGTCTGGTGGCTGGGGGAAATTAATTCCCTGAACAAGAAGTGGTTTATGGTGCGCTGTATGAGTTTATATTTTTTGTTATATAGTACACTTTATTTAATATATTGGATGTCTGGTCTGTGATGGTAATAACGTTTTAATTAGCTTTATCCACATGAGACAAGCTGGTTTCATTCCTAGATTAGAAAACTTTGCACATAGTATCCAAGTAGAGGGGTACGGGATATGATAGTAGATACAGGATAATAGATCCAGGAGTAAGTTAAACATCCTTATTCCATCATATTAAAGTCTAGGATTGTGTAAACTGGTGATAGATAAAAGCAAGAACTTATATAATAATGAAACATGAAATTCATTCTGTAGAATAGGAAATTCAGTTGCAATTTAAAAGGGAAAAGCAAGTCCCAATGAATGGGATTTCCAATGGTGATTAGTATATATTATCATCCATTGTTATTACTGGAGAAAAGCTCTGGAATAGGGCTTGGTCTGCTTCAGAACATAAATATGAAGATACTGTTGCATCTTAATTCCTGTTTGCATGATTCCTGCTGGCCAACATGGAAATCAAATGTTATCCTCCTTTGCTAAGCTTCTTAAATCTAGTAATTCCAGTTGGTGTCAATAAAAGCTAAAACAAAAATATATTAGTATATGACTTTTAAAGATTTGTATAATAAAATAGAGCCCACAGCTATTCATTGTGACAATATCATATTTTCATTTATTCAATAAATTTGTTTTTTTATAGGTTTGGGAAGGACTTAATGTTGTGAAGACAGGCAGAGTAATGCTGGGAGAAACCAATCCAGCAGATTCCAAGCCTGGCACCATTCGTGGAGATTTCTGCATTCAAGTGGGCAGGTTAGTGTTGTAATTTATTTTTTATAGATTATAGGAAACCCTGCTAGAAATCAAATTGCTTCAAAAATAATGTCTGATGCAATTAATTTGTATAAAATATTGATCCTGCTATGCTAATGCTTATATAGCACTTAGTGGTGGTAACAAGTTTATAAAATGCACTACTAATGTACGAATCAATGTTTAGGTACAAATATTCAGTAATCTAAAAATGGTTAGCAAGCCTCAAGTGCAAACCCACGTGTTCTATGCTAATAGGAATTGTGATCTTATACTCCAAAAGCCCCAAGTATAAAATATCTAAAGTTGGGGGTATATTGTAGTGGAGATCCACTCACCCCTAAGTACTGAGTGATTTCTATTGAAAGTCTCTCTTGACTAGTATGTTGGTGTTAAAGAGTTGTCATTGTATGGCACACATAAAGTAATTGAAGTGACAGATGCTTAATTTTGGATTTGGTGTAAAATTTACTTTCAAAAGGCCCTCAAAACAGGGAAGAGGAAGGAATACATAAATGCAACAACTGTATAATAATTATCTTATTCACTAAATGTTAAAAACAAAATCTTAAAAACAAAATGTAGAGAAGGAAGGTATTTTATTCATTGCATGGTCCTCACATTATTTCCAAAGTTATTTGTCGATTTCTGATGGCTAAAGAAACACTGTCTATATTAAAACAAAGTACCTTAAGAGGAGACAGTTCTTAAGAATTTAACCTAAACCTTTAAATCAGATCTTGACTGATTTAAAAGTGATTGCCAACACTCTGAAGTGTTCCCCCAAACAACTAGGTAACTAAATTAATTGAGAATAAAAGAAAGCAGGCTAGATATTAGCCTTTTGTCAAGCGTGTTAATTTAATCTTTGTCTAGCATTGATATCATTGATGCACAAGGAAAAGTTTGGCAAAAGCATGCATGACTCTAAACTTAATTGCAGCTAGAATACTGTGCTGTTAGTAGTAGAGCTCAAAAGCATAGAATACTGTGCTTTTGAGTTCTAATATGATCTGAATTACTAGTTCAGAAATGGCCACCTTGTTCAAACTACTTAGTGAAATCTACATTTTAGTTACTTATAGGAGTAATGCAAACAGCTTATACAACCATCAGACTCGAGTGATCAGTAATAATCTGATTATGGATGGTACTTTCACCTTACGAATTTGTGGTGGAATTTAGAAATAAGCTTATAAATAGAATTTTTTTAGCTACAAGCTGTCTGTATAATTTCTTTAACTGGTCCACCAAATATCCTAACATCTTTTGTCTTGTCTAAAGGAACATCATTCATGGCAGTGACTCTGTGGAGAGTGCGCAAAATGAAATCAGTCTGTGGTTCCAGCCTGAAGAACTTGTAGACTACAAATCTTGTGCTCGTGAATGGATTTATGAGTAAAATAGTCCTTCAGAGGAGTCGTGCCTTCTTTCAACAAGTCATTTCATTCCACCCTTGCATTACATGGGAGCAGTTAGCATAGTTACTTCCTTGATTGGCACTATGAAATAAAGGCATCATGAACAAATAAGTGTTCTTGTCTTTTAAAGAAATGAAAAGGTATGTGTGAATTGTTTGAAGTGTATTCATCGTACATGTTGTGATTTTAAAAAGATCTTCAATAAAAACAGATGAGACACATGCTAAAAATTTCGAGTTGAATTCAAGACAAGATATTTTGGCTATAACAGAAGCACACTTGAAACATCTGAAGTGCTTTCAACGAGATCAGAACACTTTGAATTCCAAACGTGTTGCATTTTAAAAGGAATAATCTTGCAACAGCACCTAATTAAATAGGCTAATTCCTTGTTAGAACGTGGATGGGAGACCACTAACGAATCCCAGGATGGTGTGTCAGATTGAGGAAACGAAATGCATCCTAGAAGGCAGTGGCAAATCAATTCCGTATTCCTGAGAAAAATACCCAAAGTCCAGCAACACTCAAGGGAGTATTACCTTTTGCAAAATCTCCAAATTTTATACTATATTATTATTTTATGACATAATTCACACTGAACATCTTCACAGCAAGAACATATTACATCACCTGCATAGTCAAAAATCACTTCTTGAAGACTTCTCAACTAGCAGTGGTCATCCTAAAGCTGCTTTTCTTTTGCTTTTTGTAGAGTGAGTGAAAGTACACGGTAAGCAAATACCAGTTACCAATAAAATATCTTTTTAAATACAGGTAGTCCTCAACTCATGACAATTGACCCCAAAATTTATGTTACTAAGTGAGACATTTGTTAAGTGAATTTTGCCCCATTTTACGACTTTCCTTGCCACATTTGTTAAGTGAATCACTGCAGGTGTTAAATTAGTAACACGGTTGTTAGGTGAATTTGGTTTCCCCATTGACTTGACTTGTCAGAAGGTTGCAAAAGGATCACATGAGCCTGGGACACTGCAACCATCATAAATGTGAGCCAGTTGTCAAGCAACTGACCATGGGGATGCTGCAACGTAAGTTTGAAAAATGGTCATAAGTCACTTTTTTCAGTGCTGTTACTGAGTGGCCACTAGTTGAACTGTTGTAAGTCAAGGACCTGTAGTACATATCCCCAATCTTAAAAAGCAGAATTCACTTAACCACAGAATAGATTCTGGTGCCCAGCATGTCAGAATTTTGTTTCAGAAAACAAGATTATCAAACCAGCTTTGCCATAGGAGGAAGAATAAGAATAACAGAAGAATAAGAATAACTTTATTATTACGGTCATTGACCAGCAATAGACATCCCATGCCATAGGAGGAATTTCCCTTATTCCCAGGACTGCTCAGCATGGCCCATCAAATGGACTTGCATAGCCTGGCGGCATATTTTAAAATAAACTGTCCCAAAAGGCATGCTGCTTCCAAGTCGTCCCATTTCCCCACCCCACCCCCCTAAGCCACACAACCTCCTATGTTACTCCTGTTCCATTAGCCATCAAACGGCTGATCAGCACATCAGGTATTCGTGGTTTGCAGTGTTTTTGGTCAGTGTGGTTCCTTCCTATCACATCACAAGTTGTGTGGGCCTCCACTACAGGCTATCCAGGAAAGTGAAAACAACTGTTTCCTTTGTGTCTTTCTGCTGTAATGCAATAACATCTTGAATCTTGCTTTTGTTCCTTTAAAGTTGATGCAGTTTTTAACAAGAAGTGCTACTTGAGGTGTGTGACCTTTTAAAGTATTAAATATTTCAACTATTGATACAGATGGAATAAAATAGCAAAAACTCTGTTCTCAAAATCTTTTTTTTAAATCAACTGAGCATTCCTAATCATATCCAGGACTGGAGAATAAGTATTGTATAATCCCAGTAACTAAATGAGCAAAAGACCTACTTGATTTGTGGTTGTTTTATGCTGAAAAACTCAAGTAATTCCTAAATCACACACAGCCATATTTATGGCCCATAAACTGTTTTGCAGTTCTTAATTTGATGTACATTTTCAAACACTTTTATTTAGGGATTGTGTATCTTCTAAGCAGGTTGTTTTACTGTCACTTGCAATAAGAGTAATCTTTCTGCACTACAATATTTGCTTTCCTAACCTAGGAAAATCTCCATCAGAGGAGACCTATAGTCAAAAATGTCAGAGTGTCTTTCCATGAATCCTTGACTAACAGCAAAATTGATTCAAAATGATGACCTGGCTACATTTGCTAGACAAAAAGTTCAAGTTATAAATTTGTGGTTGAAACATTGTTTGGGCAGATTGTGGCTAAACTAAAGCTACATGAGAGGAGCAGTATTGGACCTGTCACAAATAAAATTATACTTCATTCCATGAAGCAGAAATATTGACGTTTCTTTCCAATGGTCAAATAGTTACCATTAGAACCTATTTAATACCGTAAGCTTGAATTAATGCAGAACTATCCCTTATTAGTGATAATGGAGATACTTCATTATACCAATATTTTAAAAGCTATTCTTGAATTGTTGAGACAAAATTCACAACCTGGTCTTTTAACATTTTTATTTTGTGTAAAAAAGGCAAATTTAGTGAATTATTTTCATCTTGTACACAAAGTTATATTCTTAATGCTTTTTCACATCCATGCTTGAAAATCTGCAGTCTGTTAAAAATGAAAGTAACATTAATTTCTTCAAAAGCAATTTTCACTGAGTTATGTACATTAGAGGTTTTTAAATGTTCCCATTTGACCACACAAATAACCAAGAAAATAAAAGATTAAATTTATACAGATAGTGATCTATATATCAAATACATACAGAAATGATGTAAAAACCATTTTTTAACTTCTGCCTCAATCATTTTCCCAGAGGCAGAAGCTCATGCTTTTTTCCCCTTTTTTTATATAAATGGCTGAGATTTCACTTAAATATGAAAATTAAAAAAAATCAATTTAATCACAGTTTTAATCCCTTTCCAATAAAGGATTGTTACCAATATATTAGCACCATAATACAAATATTGATGGGAGTAGGTGTTCACATCACATAAAAATGACAACAATAAAAACAAACACTGAAACCCGTGTTAGTATCAATAGAACAAGTCGATAACTGCTTTTGTTTTCCTCTGATTCAGCAAGGAAATTTAAAGCGTGAAAAAGATGTAAAATTCTGAGCTGTACAAAGGAGCCCTTGCAATGTAATTTACCTTGCCTGTGGTGCCTTCTTATTTAAAAAGATCCTGCCTTGTGCCAAATACTGTAATATTAGCTGACCCACAGAAGAAGTACAAGTCTCAAACCAATATCCACTCAGCTCCTCCAACCTGATTCCATCCCAATTTGTTGTTGGTAATTAGTTCACAGTAAACTGGAGATTGTTCTTACTAAATCACATTTTAAAAATGAATGCACCCAATGGTACTGAAAGCTTACAGTCATCTGGCTGCTGTTTTTAAGAGGCCACACATAAGCATTACTCAGAATGAACACTGAAGAAAAACGACAAATGAAAACTAGTCTGGGAAAAGATGTCACCGAAGAATTTCATGGAAAAATAATCAATTTCAAGATTTGAAAAAAAGTTTTCATTTAATTGGGTACATGTATCAGGATGTAGAAATGGGAGCATGAAAATCCTGAAAGTAGATCAGTACCTACATAAATATGTAAAATGTATCCAAAAAATCAGAGAACCTGCACTATAGCAGTAATCAAGACCGTTCTCTCCCAAACATAATTATAGGTTGTCTAACATCTTGCAGAATTGCTGGTTAACATCAGGTTCTCAGCTGATGTGGGGATTAAATGTGGTTGTGGGTTTTTCCAGGAGCTGCCATATTCAGAGGTAGAAGAGGACATCTGTTCATCTGGACAAAGGCCATTCCAATGTAAGAGTGACAGAAATTAGTGAAATTCTCCAATCATAACATGCACAGGAATGGGGAAACACTACTTGCACTTCATGATTTTCTGCCAATCCTACAGATACAAAATACACACAATGTGTGTCCACTAGGAATTGGGAGTTAACTGTGTCTAAATGTATGTTCTTTTGGCTCAAGCTCGTTTATAACTAAATCAATTTCCACGTAAGTCCAAGTTTTTATGCTGACCTCAAGGCAAAAGCCATTAGTACAAACCTCATTCAGGATGCCTTTTTCACACGGAGTAATATTATCTTTCTGATAAAAATCAGAAGAACTTGGTATACGTATGTTATTCTGCAAGTCCTCAAGAGTCTCTGACAATGCAGATATTACATGGTGGCCTTTACAAACCACAACATTCATCCTATCAGTTCTGCATTATTACAACTGAGCATGTCTGACAGAATTATGATCCAAGATGGGGGAAATTACAGATTACTCCATTTTCGATGCAATTCCTTCTGGAACCTCATTTTGCTTTTGAAGGATTCTATCCTACAGGTAAATGGCCTGATGACATGGATCATTTACATTTGGGAGGCACTGGCCTAAGAAATACTGTGCTAAGGGATTGATGCCTGACATATGATTTCAGAATTACTGTGATCCGGGGAATCCTTGTGTGTGCATGCATGAGTGTATGTGCGCGCACACCTGGGTACGCACAAACATGATACAGCTTTTTGCTCCCCTCCCCCAAGAGCAGCTCTTTTTTGTAGCATCATGAACTGCTTTGTAAACCAGGGAAGTTTCAAAAACAGCTGTAATGGAGCACTTGTGAACGAGGGAGGGCATTATTTTCCTTGAGGGGGAAAAGAAAGAAGGCAGATCAGCTAAGCCCAGATCGCCCCTTGTACTTCTAAGGGTGATGAACATAATCTTGTTTGGAGATATAACAATACAGTAAGTATGCAGTTTTCACTTATATTCACAATGTTTGACACCCGATACTCATTTTTAAATGTATACACAAAGCAGTTTTCAAACAATGGCCCAGCTATGTAAAAGGAAAAAAAGAAAAAGAAGGAAAAAAAGAGTAGGAATTGTTTCATACAGTCCTATATTATACAGGGAAAAAAATGTACTTCCAGAAGTTACTACAAAATTTTACACCATTATCCCCTCTTGCATAGAATGTGGTAAACCTTTGCATATCACAAATGGTATGTACCCAATAACAAAGATAAGAAAATAATCAAAATTGCTGGTTTTCAACTTTCTATGCGTTTAAAAATTTAAAACATTTATATGCCAAAAATTGTCTCTGGGGCTTGGAGAGTTGCTAGTCATAAAGCATTAGATTTAAAGGGTGTAGAGGTTAATCTATAGAATTAATTTTTTTCTAAACCCTACCCTTGAAACAAGAATCAGACAGACTGCTCTAAAGTCGACTTGCTATGACCCAGAAGCAATTACAGAATATAAGCAGTTAATTCCTGAGAGTTTAGTAAATGAACCTTACTGGTAAAAGCAAAACTCTGTGACATGTATCATCCCGTCATGACACCAGAATGGAAATGTCAACATTTTAAGTTCGGTGAATGATGCCATCTGACAACAGATTCAACTATCCAGGAACAGTTTCCAAGAAAATTCAGCATTCATGCCACACTAGTTACGACAAATTCAGCAGCCAAGAAAATACTGTGTTCAACGCAGGCTCCAAAGCGTCTTGAGGCAAACCAGCTCTATTTGCAAAAATCAAGAAGTTCTTCCAAATGTGTAGGGAAGAATAATGCCGTCTTCAGGAGCACACTGCTGCATCTTTTCAGGGTGTATCTTCCATCAGGATGGAAATCAAATGTGTTGCTGTTTCACTAGAAAAGGACCTTTCACAGTTCCTTGCACAAGAAAAAACAAAATGTCCCATAAACCAGTTGACATATGGAAGCTTTGCTGATCATTTGTGTGAATATCTCAGTACTTCAAAATATGAACAAGTAGCAGCCCCAGTAACTTTAATGAAGACAAGACCGAAGTTTAATTCTCCAAAATCTTAAGCAGATTTTTTCAGTATGTCACTGTGCCAGGAGAAAACATTTAAATACTCCATCCTTTCAATTTCTTTTCTTATGTTTCATCACCGTGTCTCATGATGTCACTGAGGAAAAGGCAGGGCATGACTAGTGTAGCTTTTTCAGTTCAGAAGCTCCCAGCTTGTACCAGAAGGTTCACAAACAGTTCATTTGTGATTTCAACTATTCTACCATCTCATCTTCCTCAAAGGGTTTCCTGCAATCCTGCTATAATTAAGCTTTTTAATTCTTACCAAAAAATTAGAGTATCTTTTTTTAACAATCTGAACTTGAAAATATTACAAAAATTCTTTCAAAAGCTTCAAATACAACACAAACATGTCGATTTTTAATAAATTGAAAATTCTTTTCCCCCCCCCCACTAAAATAGTTTTCTTGTCCTCCAAAAATTCTGAATTGAAATCTTAACCGCAGTTAGCAAAGTGCCCTTAGTAGAAGCCATCAAACGATAACATCTGAATGGGAACATCAGTCTTAAGGAAGTCTTGTTTTGTACCATCCTGTTCAGATTTGCCCTTAGGGTTCTTGCTTGATGTACTGGCTGGCTGATCCATTGCTTTCCTGATCAGAAGCTCCTTGAAGAAAGCTGTATTCCTCTCCATCTATCAATTCCTCTTTCAGCTGCAGTGAAGATACTAAATATGAAAGAGGATGTTAAAAATGAAAATGGGCAGTGATATCGTTCTTTTCATTTCAGAAATGAAAATTTGGCAACTTCCCAACTTTTGTTATTCCTGCACAGGAAATACAGTGCTGCAAAGCAAAATTTTAGAATGAGAGTATGGTGAAGAAAATTGTGGGCTGAAATTGGAAATATGTGAATTAAAAGAAGGAAATAAAAAGTTAAATATAAATGTGTAGATAGTGCTCGCTCTAATTTAAAAGTTTCTTGGTTGACTATGTCTTTTTCACTACAATCATAATATCTGTTAAAAAATCAGTCCATAGATTGAAATGAAACATGATATTGTTCACAATGCATCTTCTATGAAACAACATGAAACCACAATACTTGTAACTTCTTCAGGGATCAGGATTTTAAAGAAATCCTGGAAGGTTAAAATTGGTTGATGAAGGCTATGATTGAATGGAGTAAAATATAAAACATACACACACACACCTAAACATGATAAATAAAATTCATCATAGCTATCTGCATCTCCAAATTAAAAATTGCATCTTTTTAAATTGACAGAAGCCTCCTTAGTTTTAAGAAACAAAGTCCTGCATATATATTAGCACAATATGGAAAAGCTAGGCTATGGCCCTTTTCTCAAAAGCTTTTGCTTTTTATCTAAGATTTATAACAATCTATGCATATAGATGAAAACTTTGTCTGCAATCTGAAATGTACCAATCCAATTTTATTGAGATAGAACTAAAGCAAAATACCGGTACTTCACTAAATGGGCCAAAATGCTTATTCTCATAGACTACGGTACTTCCATGAGTTTAACTGAATAAGTAGAATGTTTTGACTGGAACCAACTACTTGACTTTCCTTATCATTGTATCATATTTTTACAGATTTGAAAATTACCATTCTAGTTCTCACACATTATTCATTTTTTAGCAAAACAATCCTCCTTTAATTTTCCTTATTTTGCTTCCTATAGCTTTTTAAATGTGACTTTCTGCCTTACAGTGGAATAACTAAATTATAATGTTCAAGTCACAGTTTCCATTCATACAAATTAGAATGTCTTCTTTCTTACATACAAAAACCTATGCCGCAAAATTGGACATAGAATTCTTGTTTCTCACCAAACACAGGGGTCTTGACTAACTTGAACAGTAGCCATCCTAGGTCTGGCAGAAACACAGAGACTGACTAAGCAAAACCACCATAGGAATAACCACAGCCGAGGTGATTCAAGAGAATCTTTTATTTTTATTTTTATTTATTTCTTAAGAACGGGGGCTAAGGTACTTAAATATCAAGTGTTCAGCCTTCCTAAATTAAAATGTTAATAGTTTTTAAAAGGTCTCATTTTCTTCCATTTACTTCCAGTTTCAAAATCATACTTCATTCTAATTCTGGATGAGCAACTCCAGAGCCACAAACAGTGGATTGTGGAGTTGCCAAAGACTGATGGAATTGGAGGAAATTAGGATTTCATCCTCTTCCTTCACAGCCAGCAGACCTTTGCTAAACCCAAATCTAGATCAACAGACTGGCTACCTCTTCATAGTGTGATCTGAGTGCAGGGTTTAAAAGCACATACAAATATTTAAAGAACTCTTCAATATTGTGTATATGTGTGACATATTTCAAGAAAGCCTTATCACATTTGTTTGAATTTTAGACAGAATTAAGTCAGCAATGTTTCAGCAGTACTACAGCCAAGTTGTCAATGACAACTCTACCTCAATGAAATCATTTACTTTAAATATGTACTACTACTGTTTTAATCATTTGTTTTCAGAGTTTCTCATAACATATTAATACATGCATAGATACTTACCACACAACTGCTTTTTGAGGTAAGTAATATTATGCATTAAAGAACTAAAAATAAAAAGCTAAAAAAATAAGCATCAGGTAAAAACTAATGAATTAATTTACCTGCCCTTGGTTTCTTTCTCACAGTGGAATGTCTTACAATTGTTCATTCAATATTTTTGGTCAAACATCATCGTAGGCTTTGATACATGTAATTTTCAGATTTATACTCCCCAATGCATCATACAATGCATTTAGGTTCTTAATCAGAGGTGGGTTTCAACAGGTTCTCGAAAACCGGTAGTGGAAATTTTGAGTATGGTGAACTGGTAAATACCACCTCTGACTGGCCCCTCCCCCATCTATTCTCTGCCTCACGAGTCCCAGCTGATCAGGAAGGAATGGGGATTTTGCGGTATCCTTCCCCTGTCCCACCCACCAAGTCACGACCACAGAACTGGTAGTAAAAAAAATTGAATCCCACCACTGTTCTTAATGACTATTTTCTGCATAACATATGTACTTTTGTATCCTCAACCAATACTTCTGTAATATTGCCAAGATTCCTTGCATATTTGTATACAAATATATTAAACAACCTAAAAGACATCACCTATAATTGTCTTATTCTCTGCTATACCGAACCGTTCACTAAGTACACTGATTATTCAAGTTATGCGTGCATGACTTCTGTAAACAATAAAACTCATCACATTCAACAGTCAACCTTTAGCTCTTTATTTGCATGAAACATACTTCAAGCCTATTCACTTTACCGTACACTTTCTCTAAATTAACAAATATGAAAAAAGCTTTGCTACATTCTCATAATTCTTAAAGGCCTACTGAAGAGCAAAAGTCCCATCTTCAAACCCTCTGCCTAGCATAAAGCCCCACTGTATTTTCTAAATTGTGTGCATTTAATTTACTGCAGTAACCTTGTTTGCCCCTTTCTGACTACTCCCATAACAATGTTATCTCTTCACTCCATATACTTTCACTCTCAGCTTGTTCCAATGATCCTAAACAACCAAATAATGGCCTGCCGGCATTTAATCAACCTTGTTTCCTTTAGTAATTTTCTTAAGGTTTCATTACCTCACAACCACATTTATCATTTATATCAATTCCTTTGATTTTATATAATATATATCATTAGTGTGTGTGTGTGTGTGTGTGTTAGTTAACAGGTGATAACATATCATAAAGCAAAATTAAATCAAACTAGAATAGTAGATTTAAATGACAGCAGAGAAAAAGGAGAAACCTGGTTTTTGCATCTTATCTGCAAGAAGACAGTTCCATTTTTGAGGTCTGAGCCCTTGAGTTCAATAATTTGATCATGATTTCATTGTAAATGGGACACTGGAGGATATAGTGAATAATGTCCTCCACCTGCCCAACAACACAAGGATAGAGAAATCTCCCTTTGAGGTATGCCAAGATATGGTCTTTAGGCAAAGAAATGTTAAAACCTTTCTTGGAAAGCACTGATTATATTAACCAGGTATTAGGAGAGGCTTCCGTATTTTGTAGAGTGATGGTACCAAGATGAAAACGTGGACAATTGTACCACAATGGCATCGTTATTGGCATTTCTTTCATAAAACTCATATCAAATATTTTCTCTGTTCCAAGAACTAAATTCTCCCAAAGGTTGTAAGAAATACATTTGTAGATGGATTATGTAAGCTTGGTCCCAATCATAAGTTTGGCAAGGAAACTTATGGACAAACTCTTGAAGGCTTTCTGGTTTCTTATAGAGATTGTCCTCAACTTACAGCCATTCTTTCAAAAATGATTCAAAGTTACAATGGCCTAAAGTGATTTATGGCCTTCACACTTATGACCATTGCGCCATCCCCCAGTCATGTGTTTGCAATTCGGGCACCTGGTAACCAACTTGCATTTACAACCAGTTGCAGCATATTCCAGTCACATGATTTGATTTGCAATCTTTCCAGCCTATTTCCTACAAGCAATATATTGGGGAGGATGGATTTGCTTAATGACCATGTGATTTGCTTAACAACTACGGAAATAATGGTTATAACAGGTCTGGTCACATAATTATTTGCTTTGCAACACCAACTTGTGATGGACATTCTGTCCCAATTGTGATAGTAAGTCGAGGACTATTTGTAGTGACCCAACAGTGCTATTCTAATGCTATTCTAATGACAATGGAAGGTGGCCCTATCTTTCTTAAATAAGCAGTGAGGTACCCGGGGGAGACCAATGGTCTTTATGAGGTTATCTTGGACTCTTCCCCAAATGGCCAATAATTTTCTCCCTTGTGTTCATATGAACAGTTATGCTTAAGCCAACTATTTTAAATATTTTTTTCTCAGCAGATACTGTACCAGTTATCATTCTAATTCTTTCATAAACCTCCAAATGGCCAAATCATATTTTTTTTCTCTGCAAATGTATTTATTTATTCAATTAGTCTGCAAAGATTCTCAGTCATCCATGTCATGGTTGTTCCAAAGATGCCTTTTCAGGAGGCAACTGGACTTTCTTGTTTTTTCTATTCAATTGGTCTTATATTTCTCATTTCTAAAATAAAAGGCAAATATTACATTTTAAAATGAAATACCGCGTTTCCCCGAAAAATAAGCCCTCCTCTGAAAATAAGCCATCCCCCAAAATATTTAAATGTATGCGCAGCCGGTCCCACCATTTCCTCTGGTTAGGTTTAGGGAGACAGAGCTGGAAATCAGATAAGATGGCAAGAGAAGCCCCGTATTGCTCCACAAACCCCAAAATAATAAGACCTCCCCAAAAATAACGCCAAGCGCTTATTTTGGGGTTCAAAAAATATATAAGACACTGTCTTATTTTCGGGAAAACATGGTAGTCAAAATAAAAAGATATATTAATTCTTTCAAAATAATCTGCTGGAGATGTTTTAAAAGTACCTACTGATACTATCCCTCAGATAAAGATCCAGAAAAGTAATATTTTTAGAAACTCATAGCAAAAATTTCCTTAAAGTGAGCATGGCCAGCTGAAATTGATTAACAAAGCTAGGCCTAGCCAATATAATGATTAATAAGGGATGAGCACTGCAGTTTGAAAGACCATAAATTGTGACAACCCTACACTAAATAATTATTGTCAATAACTATAGATTTCATCTTACCAAATAGCTATTTCTGGTCTACCAGCATGGTTAATTCATAGGATTAAGACTCTTTCGACCAGTGATGGCTAACCTGTTTCTTCTTTCATGCCAAAAATGGCACAATACCTGCACACAATCCCCCCCAACGCACATTG
>JANHFT010005121.1:79737-89879 GCA_032467955.1 Pseudoxenodon macrops | reverse complement strand
TTGTCTTTGGTGCATGTGCTCTCAGTGTACATAAAAATACAAGATAAATTTGTCAAGAATGATAAGGTGCAACACATGATACTCATAGGGTACAAATAAGCACTCAGGCATATTGCCAAGGTATATAGGATAGATATTAGATCAGGACAGATACAGTTCTATAAATTCCTTTCCCAATCTATCTGGTGAAAATGCTTTTCTAACCTTTGATGTAGCTACAAGGCCAATAATAAAGCCTAAGAAATCAATCACTAAAGATATTTGCTGCTGGATATTTTACCAAAGGTTCAGATAAGGAATTTTAGCATGCTTCCTTCAATTTCCTGGAATATACTGTATATTCTTAATGTAATCAATCTTAGAAGATTATTCCCTCCATTAGAAAATTGGGGAAATTTTACCTATAATTGTTACTTGATGATGGTTACCTGTTTTAGTCTTTGACTGGTTCTGTACCGTTGCTTGGTATTGAGCATACGCAGCTAATTTAGCAACTAAAGGTTGTTTTTGTAACACTTTAGCCTTCTTAGTCGGAGGTTTTCCCTGAAACAACAAGAGCTAAATAAGGTTCTTTTCAAAAACGCAACACAAACTTTTGAAGCAGTGATTCTACTGAATAAAGCAAACACTTTTGTTTTCCAATTTTATTTGTTATCAATTTATAGCAATGAAAATTTATGACAAAAATTTGAGAGAAAAATATTTACATTCAGACATAAATTACAGTATCCCATATTTTCAGGATGATTCAATTTGCCTTTCCAAACTATCTACAAAAGGGTGTAGCAACTGCTATTTTGATATTAATTTAGACTTTAAAAAAAATATAATAAATAACAGTTCTGCCATGCCAAAAATGGGAAATTATTTGGAGAAAATACAGAAGATTTTTCACATGCTACAAGACTGACCAATGCAATATTGTTTAAGAATTGGGTAAATAAATGCCACTTTGCTTCTTGAAGATAATGTACTAATTATTCCTGCAATTTCAGTCAGTGGTGCTATTTTCCTGTACCAGTTGCCTTGTCCAGGGTGCAACAAACCCAGTGAGAAGGGGGAGAATCAATAGATGCTATCAACAAATTTATGGGATGGAGAGAGATCAGGTCATTAGTGTAGAGATTATTGACTGATATTCTATTCCCACATTAAAAAGTCTTCAATTGTCATGTTGATTTCTCTTCTGATCTAGCTGCATGATTAATTAGTATCTGTTCCATCCAGAATAAAGGTTCAGATGAGAACAAAAATGAACTTTCCTGATCTTTCAAATCTAACCATTATAGTTGAAAATACATTGGAATTCTCTGTACTAGAATATTTAATGCAGCAAGTGCAATAGGTCTATGACAGTCAAAATCATTTTACATTCTTCTTCCTAGAGTACTATACTAAACATGCTGTTAAAATTAGTTGTACTGTTTAGAGATAATCTCAACATAGACATTCTCATTACCTTTTATTGAAATCCATAAAAGATATTTGGATAACTGAACAGTAAAGCAAATTTCTCATTCACTCTGCCAAGGAGCAGACATTGAACTAGCAATTAAACTCCTCCAAGCTGAGTCACCCATACATTGAATGAACACACTGATACGTATATCACAGTTATCGCAATCATTGTAATACAAATGCAATATTTGTCAGAAGGGGATATGTAAGAAAACTAGCAGAAATTGATCACACTAGTTTGCTGCTAAATGGTAAAATGAAAAGGTTAACCTTCAATACTATGCACACCTATTTAGGAGTAAGTCTAATTGAATTTATTGGGATTTATTTGTATATGAATGCAGATAGGCAAACAGAACATATTTGTTTTCTTTGGTATAACTAAATTTATATGTTCTCTATCTTTAGATTCACTGTTTATGCAAAACCATGACATACATTTGGATGCAACATTGAAACTCTGCCACAATGGGCTAAACAAATTCCAGTATAGCACTGGATAAATGAGGACGTTAGATCCAAACTAGCTAAATTTATTCAGGATATATTCAGGACATATTTTGAAGGTAAGTAACTACTGTAAATTAAAATACTAAGTTGTATTTTAACACAATGCTTTGGAGGATCAGAAATAACTTTGTGTGCAAATAAATCCTTATTCCAGTTCAGCAAGATTACATAAACCTAAGTCTTTTCATTGCAAATGTTGACTTTGGAATTCTGGAAATGTTCAATTAGGTATTTCATGCAAGGAGGCTAAGAAATGCAGAGACATTCTTTAATCTAAATCAGAGTTTGGAACCTTAGAGAAAATCACTTTTAAATAGTAAATAATAAATAATTCCACTGATAACATTTTTAGAAAACAAACTGAAAACCTGAAGTGTTTTAAAAAAAACCAGTAGTGTAGTGATGTTATGTAGTTATGTAGTGCAGGTATACAGAGTGCTTGCATATTTATATAGTGGAACATCACCCATGGAGCTAGAAATATTGTAAAAAAGATTCCTAGATAGGGAGGCACTTTAGATATATATCACTTACATTCTGATCCCCTCACAGGAGGCCGTATTGAAGTCTCCCTGGAAGCTTAAACTAGTCTAGAATGCAATGGCATAGGGCAGTGACATGCATGCCTCTGAAAGCCCAGGTAACACCTTTGCTTTGCAAGCTATGCTGGTTGCTAGCTTGCTTCCAGGCACCAGCTCAAGGTGCTGGTCAATACCTATAAAACCCTAATTAGCCCAGGCCTGGTTACTTTAGAGACTGGCTGTCTCCCATAGTATCTGCTCAGCCAATTTAATGTAATAAGGTTTATACACTACATTAGTTCCTTTCATTAAACGACGTTGCATATTAGGGCAAGCGTCACGTGACATATCTGGACTTCCCCCCCCCTTTGTTAAACTGGGAAGGGGTGTGGCCAGAACGTGACGCATCCAGCCCAGGGGCTGGGAGTTTGACAGCCCTGCTGTATATTGTGACCCTAGAAACAAAAGCTGTCCTGTTGAATGAGGTTCCTCCATGGATGGGTTTCATCCTCTTGTTTTGAAAGGCCTTGAAGACCTGGCTCTATATTCAGGCTATTAGAAAGAGCGATTGAACCCTTTTTTTGGATTGCATGGGCCGATTTGTTTTTCATTCCTGTACGTTTTTGGCCACTTTTTTTTCTGTGTTTTGTTTGTTTTTACTTGTGAACTCCCGAAAGTAATCGAGAGGTATATAATTATTATAAATCACCCAAACTGTTTAAAAAGGAAAATGTTGATATAAAATTATCAGAAGATGAAACATTCATATAATAATGAGAAGGAAAATCTATTGTGATGTCAGAGGACAATTAATAGTTGCTGATCAGTGAGATGGGTGGCGTGGAAATTTAATAATAAATACATAAATTACTAGACCGCTTACAGGTACTTACAAATCGTATTCTATGTATTCGTTCTGAGTTGGGCTCAGTCCCCCACTCTCCACGAGGCAAAAGAAACAATGGCCAGAAGGCATACTTCTCCAGGGCAACCCTCTTGAGTATGAGGAGGTATCCTTTTTTGCCTTTCAAAAGGCAATTAAAACCATGTTTTTGCTATGGGCATTGGATCCCGCTATTATATATATTCTTAAACTCGCTATTAATGTTCTTTATGAAGTTCGATTATAAAACCCACTGAGAGTAATGTAAACTTTATATAAAGAAACAAACAACTAGACCTTATGGTATGTTTTTTACAGGATGCAGAGATGGCCAAAGGATTGTGCGTTATAAAGAAGGATTCAGTGGCCCCTCCAGGAATCTATCTCTCTGCAGCTATCTGAGAATGCTCAGAATCACTGTGTACAATTGAATTCAGTTCTTAGGGATGAAGTAAGAAAGTTCACGTGCTTCTACCTTCCATGTGATTTTTACAGGAGGTAATTTGATGGCTACAGCTGGAAACCGTGCTTGATTCAGACCTTTGGACTAATCTCTTTTTTAATTTTTTAATATTTCTGTTACAATGAAAGTCCATTGTTGTTATATATTAATCTGATAATATACCTTATGACACTTTATATAAGTAAAAGTAATAAAATTTGTGACTGTACCGTTACCTGAAGTCTGGCCAGAATGCTGGCCTTCTTAGAGTTCGAAGAGTAGCTTCTTGAGCAGGAAACACTGCAGAAACGCTTGGTCTTGGAGTAAAAGGCATCTCTGACACCAACCATCCCGCACATTTCACAGGTAGCTAATGAGAAAAAAGATACAGTGTGTTAAATGTAGGTTCACTCCGCAGATCACACAGATGGTAGTACTATATCATGCACATAAACATACCCTTTCCTTCAAGAATTGTATTAAGCATTAATTTGTGTATTATTAATCTTGCAGATGCCAGATTAATCTTTCTTGACTTTTACTATTTTCCTTGTAGACTTTAGACTCAGATAGTTACATTTCCGCTGGAGACTAGACAATTATTTACAAACAAACATTTTCAAACATTCAGATATTTTTGAATTTTTCAGATGTTATTTCTTGCAATGTAAGAAGTTTTGTATTTTGCCTGTTGTGCTTACAGTGTCGTTATAGCATTTACCTGAATTTATTACGAAAACTAGTTTAAGCAGTGAAACAACATATAGCACTGTTTAAACAACTGTACTATGTATTCAGTTTATGTGGCTGTCCATCTCATCTAAGCAGAGGTGGGTTTCTACCGGTTCGGACCGGTTCTATAAAGTAGGTAGTAAGGCACTGGTGACATCACGGAACCGGTTCTGGTCCGTGGACACCACCATCTTTTTTATTTATTTATTTATTTATTTGGGGGAGGATTTTTTTTTTAATTCCGGGGTTTTCTTCTTCTGCACATGCACAAAAGTCAAGTTTCCGGCACTGCACATGCGTCGTCATCTTGTTTTCAGCCTTTTTTGTGTGTGCATTTTTTGGAATTTTTTGCGGGAGGCAGCAAACCAGCAGCGAGGTAAGTTAGAACCCACCCCTGCATCTAAGCAACAGTATACACAGTGCATTTTGTGAACATCTATCAGTCACTGTCTCATTTATGGCATTTATGTCCTGCTTATTAAAGCAGCAAACTACACCATTTTTAAACAGCCTTTCTATGGGAAGTAAACCATAATGTTAAAAATTAAATTTGGTAGGCATTATACAGAACTTTATCTCATAAAGCCAGAAGTAATATTTAGTTAGGACACCTGAACATAAAATAATAGAACAGTTTACTCTGCCATGAAATTATGGCTTGTTGCATAAAAGGTTGGTCACTCCATCCCACACGTTTTAATAATGCCTTTCCATTTTTTTCCAAACATAGATCAAAGTCAGCCAATCTAGCCATCAGCTTAGTATATTTGTATATATTCATTCACAAAGGAAAATAAAATCTGGACCGAGCTTGGTAAAAATAAAATCATTTATAGTCCTGAATTTCTTCATAAAGACTACTATGGCTTCTATTAACATTTTCAACATCTTCAACTTGAATCCATCTTCCCATGTCCAGATAAAACAATAATACATCAGAATTATCATAATAGCAAACAAAGCCTAAATGTTGTATAAAAATAAATGTGTGTACATTTAGTAGTGTATATTACTACAAATAGTTTGATAGTAATTTAATGCTAACAGGAAACATTCCAGCATTAACAAATTTATCATTTTTTTGTAAGACATACACAAAACCCACAATCTTTCATTTCTGATTCAAATAAGAAGACTGAACCTAAGGGCAGTGCTGTTAATAATCTGCTTGACTGAACACTCCATTGAAAAATCTACTGTATTTGTACTCACCCATGCCAGATTTGCCATCTGGATAAGTGTAAACCTGCCCATTGTTCTTGATTATTGGGAGATTGGAAGGTAAGGGAGGAACCTCCTCTTCACTTTCATCAGAACTGGAGCTACTACTTGTATCCTCACTGCAGCTATCATAGCCATCGAACATCCCGAATGAATCACGTCTCTTCCTTTCTGACCTTGAAGGATGTTCAGTCTAAAATGAAGAAAGCAGAAACTATTGAGGCATCTGAATAAAAAGATGTGGACAAAATATTGCAACAATTTAACAAGCTAATATTAAACACATAACACAACTCCCTCTTTTAAATGGCACTGTATATATACACAATCTCAATCGTTGAAGCAAAGTCATTATGTAGACTAGAGAAACTTGTGACACTGCAAACGTTGTTCAGCTATAGTTTCCATCCTTCATCACTGGACTTATTGTCATTTGGAATTACAGTTTAGGAATAATAATTACATTTTTACAATACTAGAAAACTACACATTCCCCTCAAACGTTGCAAAAGTTATATTGAGGAAAATAATCTACAATATGGTTAAAACAAATTTTGTATATGGGCTTTAACCCAAGGAAATTATTCTGAACATGAAAAATTGCTGTTTTATTATTGATATCCTTTATTCTACTGCAGATCTCAAAAGAAAATAACAAAGGGCTTTGTTATAAATACAAGTATATCAATTAATATAAAATATAAATATAAAACCTATGCAATTTAAGTTTCTGATCCTTTGTTGTTACATATTTAGGGGGCTGAAAAAGCTTCTTGGGGGGAGAAGGGCTACTTGTGCTAGTCATTCTGCCTCTTACTTTAAAAGATTTCAATTAATTCCTTTCCTCCAGGTCAGAAAATCAGTCACACTTGAAGTCATATGACAAAACTCCACAAGCTACAACCTCGCTAAAACTGTGCCTAAAGCCTTCTTTTCCACCATTTTCCAGATGGTTTTAAAACAAAATTCTCTATTTCCACTAGGAATAGAGAAAAATCAACTCCCAAAAAGTTATCATATATATACTCTTCACAATCTCTAAGGTTCTGATTCTGCTAATCACTAAATCATCAGCTTGTGAAATGTTCCTCTTTCAGAGAGTTTAAACTACTCTCATAAAGTTGACAATTTGCCATAGAACCATCGCCATGGCAACTGACAGAATGAAACATGCAAGTATCATAAAACTTAAAAACCTGCATCAATGTGGCTTCTATGCATCACTAGAATTATTCAGAAAGACTTTTTAAGGAAAATTCATTCCAGGTATTTCATAAATCAAAAAAGCGCAAAATAATATCTTAAGTGCAGAAATAAAAGTATATTTAGAGTTGCATCCAGTAGTATCCACCACTGAAGGAATGGTATCCACACATAAAATGAAATTGCTTTTGTACTTCTCCATATCATATTCACATTCATTGGATGTGATTATGATACTGGATGGGAACTTTGAAAGATTAACAGAGGCATAGTGAAAATAATAGCTAGCAAATTCCATTAGTGAAGCACTAAATGAAATTGTTTTACAGATAAGAAAACTGGACCAGGAAGACCAAATTCACATTTCTTTTCCACACCTCTGTCTAAATTCAATTTGAATAAACTAACCCTTTTGGAGCCCAAAATTATACAAGCTTCCACGAGTTACATTTTGCTCCTGAAACAGCTGCAATAGAAATAGAACAGCTGCAACAGAAATCCTTCATCCAAATACTGATTACACTATAAAATACATCACTCCAATTGTTACATGTAAATAAACACTGAACAGCTTTGGGACATGCTAGGTTATTGCACTATTCCATATATCTGCTCCCCCTGCAGTCATCCAGTGGTACCTTTTGAAAGTGACCATTTGATAAGAATCTCTACTGTACTGCATAAAATTGGGAGGGAAATATTGCTAATGGGAAACATAGTACAATTTCATGTTCCCTCTTGTCTTATCTTGAATAGCGCTCTTTCAGATCGCGTGAACATTTATAAATATGAAAAATTTGGTTAGATTGTTCTATTTTTAAATAGTCATAAACGGAATGCATTTGGGGGGAGGGCACCTAAAACAAGAAAATAATTCCTAATAGCGCTCAAACGTTTTGAACTAAATAATTGATCACTTAACATGAATGGCAACATCAACAAGGCATTATTTGAACACTGATAAAATAATATGTTATTATGAAGAGACTCACTTTATAACTATTATGTGTTTACTACTGATTTTAAAGATTCTAATCCTGGAATTACTGAGACTTTATTTTATGACAGACATTTGCAGAATAGTATCTTATAAATCTTCTGAATAAAATATAAAAATCAACTTTACAGAGAATACTATCCTGTTACTAATTTCAATAAAATAAAATTTCATAAATATTTCAATAAACAAACATATATACATTATTTTATTTTCTCCATAGTAATAAAGCAGAAAAATCTTAAACGGAGTTATAAACTGAGTTGTGCGGCAGATGAAATAACAGATTTGGTGCTTCATTCATAGCCTTATCAACTATGAAAAGATTGGGGACCGAATTTATTTTATATTGCAGGACTAGTTTTTGTGCTTTGTTTTTAAATTTCCCTTTGGTAGTATAAAGAAATTTTCTGTGGCCAACCCTAGGCTAAGTGTCTAGATTGGGCTGTTTTAATTAGACAGAGCAGTGAATAGGAATTTCCATCCTACAAGTACAAGATCTATCCCTACCAAAATATGGAATATGTCATTCACCACATAATGCCTATTTCTTAAACATAAAAATAATCATAGCTTGTTCTTTATCATAACTAATCTTTATTATAACAATGCAGTATTTTAATTTTCACTGGTCCTCATTTGATTTATTAGTATAACAGATTGTTTGAACTATGCTCTTTTACAGACTTAGAACTTTATTAATCATCAAATATAAGCTTTAGATCAGAATAAAGAAACATCCTAATTGGTATGTAGCACATTCTAACTAAATTCACCCTCTAAAATAAGAAACATACTTTGTTTTGGCTTAAAGTAACCTTGATAAACAAAGTATGCCTAAAAGACCTTGACTTAGCATTTTGGTATTTAGATAACCACCATCAAGGACTTTCACTATGTCGTATAATAAATCAACTTTTTTCCAACTCCATCTTCTGTCTAATCTAAATCCATTACAAACACCTATGGAGTTAACATTCATAACAATTTATATTAATCAGTTGATCAAGCATCCTTGGGATATTTATAATTGGAAAGTGTTGATAAATTGTGTTTCAGAAAAGTTAATTTCCTATTCATTTCTTATTGTGGAAGACAATTTCTAAGATAAAATTTCTCCTTCTGAAATATTTTGAAATACTGTGACAACAACCAGAAGGAGACCATGCTAATAATCTGTGTTGAGTCTTTGAAAGAGAAATGGATATGCTTATAAATATCTCTTAGACTATTTTGAATAAGAAAAGCATAACTGAACAGTTTACACATTCAAGTGGTAAACAAGCTTATACTGAGCACTTAATGAAAATGCAAACTAGCTGAAGAAAGGGAGAAACAAATGTAATTTAATGTCAACAAAACCAAGGCTACATTGATCCAGGTAAAATAAATTATACTTTTACGTAGCTGCCCTTTTCTACATATGTTAGAGAAATCTGGTTTAGACATATTATATTTTGTCTAATGAATATGTCAAAGTACTTTATATACAGCCGTACACTAAATTCAGCATTGAATTGAAACTAGTAAATAAAATTCAGGAAAACCCATTTTGCTCTCAAAAAGCTCCAAATTTAACACATGGCCAACATACAACATATATTTATTTGACCATTTCCTTCTAATGTCCCATATTTATATTTAAAAAGCAATGTGTTTGGGTCATTTTAATCTAGTTGTAGTTCCTCATTCATTTAGTTTAAAAGTTGTTTTTTTTTAAACCTGAACTCATCCTCCTAAATTATTAGGTTTCTCTTTTCCTTAAGAGCCATATTACTGAGAGTATTACTATCCACAAATTGTGACATTCAAATTAGTTTACAACCCCCATTTTTTGTTGCATTCTCTGGGTATCACTTTCGGTTTTCCCAAACCACAGATAAGCCCAACAAAAAAAAAGCACAGGAAAAATGCAACCGGCTGTTATTTGTCTAGCACTGTGTACATTTCCCTCCAAAGCCTGTTTGCTGCAAATGTTACACATGGCCACCAAAGAGCGTATATATTATACTTCTTCAGGACCTCCTCCTCCACCCACTTCCTCCTCTCTCGGACCACTTTTTTCCTGACCATAAAATTGCTGCTCCTATAACTGCTCCGTTCAGCACACCGGGGAAGGGGGGGGGGGGAGAGAGAGAGAGAGAAAACAAAAACACTCCAAGTGATCAACCTCCC
>JANHFT010005121.1:59338-76247 GCA_032467955.1 Pseudoxenodon macrops | reverse complement strand
AGAATCAGTTGCTTGGCTTAACAGGCTCTGTTCTGTTTGCTGCAAGGAGGTAAATTGCTGGGAGGCAGAGGCCAAAGAGTGGGGGGTGTCTGGGTGGGGCTACATTCGATGTATAAGACGCACCCAAGTTTTCACCCTCTTGGGGGCAAAAAGATGCATCTTTTGCATCTTATACTCCGAACGATATAGTAATTCCTATCTGCTGTTTCATTTAGGGATACAGAATGCAGGTAATCCTCAACTGATGACCACAGTTTTGGCCAAAATTTCCATTTGTATGGAATGTCCATACTTTGTGTCCATATGTACACTGTATTTGGCATATGCACCAAAGACAAATTTCTTGTGTGTCCAATCACACTTGGCCAATAAAGAATTCTATTCTATTCTATTTTTAAGCAAGGCAGTTGTTAAGTGAGGTACCCCATTTTATCACTTCTTTGCCACAGGTGATTCACTGCTGTTATTAAGTGTATCATGTGGATTGTTCAGCGAATCTGGCTTTCTCCATTGACTTGGCTTGTCAGAAGCCAGCTGAGAAAGTTACAAAGAAATCACATGACCCCTGGACAGTGCAGCTATCATAAATACATGCCATTTGCCAAGTGCCTGGATTTTTATCATGTGACCATGGAGATACTGCAACAGTCATTAAGTGTGAAAATTTGTCATAAATCACTATTTTTCTAGTGCTACCGTAATTTTGACCAGTTCCTAAATTAATCATTGTAAATCAGGGATTAACTGTTAACTACACTAATTGGGGCTGGCATTTCTCTTGCTGAGTGATGCAGCTGTAAAGCATGGTGTCAAGTGACCACATTGCTTACCTACATTAAAAATAGATTAAAAAACATTTAAACTTTCTACTTTCAAATTTTCTTTTTAAACAATTTTGTTTTACATTTTTAGGGTGGTGATGTGTTTAGCAGTAACTTTGTAGACGAATCTGATGATTCTGAAGCGGAGAATGATACAGAAGACAACTTCCTTCCACTGAAAAAGCCAGCATGGGTAGATGAAGATGATGAGACTGAAGAAATGTATGCAGTACTCAGTAAATTTATTTCAGTCAAACGATGTCATAAGCAAATTGTATTTAATTCTTTGCACTTTTCTTTAATATATTTAAATATTTTGGGGTGTGAAAATGTTTTAACTATCTTTTTTTAGCTTTCCAATTTTAAGAGTTCATTTTAATGCCTTCACATTTTTTTAAATATTGCCCAACTGCTCTCTTTTACTTCGGTATTGTTGTCGATCAAATAACATTAAATGTGAATACAGGTTGCTGTTTGCATTATAAAGATTTTTTCCATTTATATCTTGCCTTTCCTCCAGTGAGCACAGTATGTTATATAATTGCCTCACCATCCCTCTTATTACAATAATAGCCAGATGAAATCTGAATCTTTACTTACTCAGCCATAGTGAAATATTAATATAGGATCTACAGTACTGTAGCTTTTCTCAACTTACCCTGGCCATGCTAAAAATTTTGGGGGTTAAATTCTTGGCATCGTGAAGATACCTGCTTAAAGAAATCTGATCTAATATAATAGTATTTCATTTGTCTCATTTTTATATAGTTTAACAACCATACTTCCATGGACATGTTCAAATCTACTAAAATATATATCATATAGATAAATAGAATAATCATAAAGGCAATGGTAATATAATTTTCATCAGGGGTGGTATTTACCTTCCCTACCATTTCTCAAATGTGTGTCCGTGCGAGCACTATGCTCGCATGTGCCTTCATGCATGTGCAATGCCTTCAGTGCATGCGCAGAGCCTCAAAATCATCAAAAAAAGAGACATCATGTCCGTGCGAGTGGGCGGGGCTTCCTGCGGTTGCCCCTACCGATTTGCGCAATCCAGATAGAATTAGCTGAATACCACCACTGATTGTCACGCACTACATCATTAAGCCATCTAAAATTGTAAAAAAAAATAAAAAATCCTGGAATAAGGAAAATCACATAGTGTTGCCAAAATTTGCATGTATATATCCAAATAGTTATCAGGAGTAAAGCTTGTAATCTTTACCTTTTAAAAATATGAATAAGTGGACAATTGTATGAATTTAGTACATGGCTTTGTTTTCTCAGAATTGACATGACACATCGGCATCGGAAAAACATGATGAAAAGTGATGCAGAAAATAAGCTTTCGAAAACAAAACTTCAGAGAAGATTTCAAGAAGAGTATGTTTTATTGGTAACATAAGTTATTTTATATAATGTTATCTTTGGGGATTTTATTTCAGTTACAATCTGAAATGTTTGTGTTGAATGCAAGAAGTAGAAACACTTTTTTTTGCCTACTGCATTCCTAATACAAGTATTTCTCGATTTACAACCACAATTGACCCCAATTTTTTAATTGTTAAGTGAGACATTTGTTAAGTGAGTTTTGCCCCATTTTACGACCTTTCTTGTCACAGTTATTAAGTGAATCACTGCAGTTGATAAGTTGGTACCCCAGTTCTTAAGTGAACCTGGCTTTCCCATTGACTTTGCTTGTCAGAAGCAGAGGTAATCACATCCTGGGAGACAGCAAAAGTCAGAAATATGAGCCATTTGCCAAGCATCTGAATTCTAAACACATGATCATGGGGCTGCTGCAAAGATTTCAACTGCGAAAAAAGGTCATAAGTCACATTTTTCAGTGCTGTTGTAACCTGAACGTTCACTAAACAAACTGTTGTAAGTTGAGGACTAACTGTAAAAGATTCAATGACACAGAGTCAGATTTATGGAATACAGAATGTACTACCGTGTTTCCCCAAAAATAAGACCCTGTCTTACATTTTTTAAATCCCGAAATAAGCGGTTGGCCTTATTTTCAGGGAGGTGTTATTATTTTGGGGAGAGTGGAGCAAGACGGGGCTCCTCTTGCTGTCTTACCTGATTTCCAGCTTTGCCTCCCTAACCAGAAAAAATGGCGGGGACCGGCTGCGCATGCGTTTAAATATTTTTGGAGAGGGCTTATTTTCAGGGGAGTGCTTATTATCTAGGGAGGGCTTATTTTCGGGAAAACATGGTATGCAAAAAAATTAAGTTCAAATGTGCTATTATTCATTTCAATAATTCTTCTATCACACACTATCATGTGACTGGGAGGCCAAGGAAAGAAGAATTATGCATTATTGGGTAACAATGGTCACCCGCTTCCCCCATTTCATGCCTTTTGTCCCTCACTTTATCTGCTGCTCATTCTCTGATACTTCATATTTTGCTTACTGTAACATTAATTATGAATTTTTTACTTATCTGGACAACCTGCTTTGACTTTAGTAATGATACTTCTTTACAGATTTCAAGGTGCTATGGGAACAACTCCTTCTTGGGCACTGAGATGCACGAAGAACAAAACCAAAAGGAAAACCACACACGAAGGTAATTGAAGCTCAGCATTGATCGCTTGTATAAATAGAAGATGCAGTCTTGTGCAGACATACTGTGTGTGATATTTAAGCACCGATCAATAATTATTGACAAGGACTTTCTCTACTTAAGGTGACACTGAGGATGAAGAGGATAATGATCTCTTGCACAAGACAGGCAATTTTGTTATTATATCAGACTCTTTACCAAAAGGCATTTTACAGGTAAATAAAATTCAACTTCGTTTTTATTTATTACTGTTTCTGGCAAGCTTATAAATGGGAAGGACTAAGTATGGGGGCACTGAAGATTAGTGAATGCTGCCCTAATGCTATTGATGCCATTGTTATATCTTGACTATGTTTTAGGTTGAAGTATAATATAATTATGTGAACTTCAGTATTGAAGGCAAATGTTTTGCTTCATGTTCATCAGGTCAAGGAAAGGGATAGTCTTACTGATAATATAAATCACTCTGAGTGCATTTTTTTATGTCAAAGAGTAAAATAAACATTTTAAATAAAATTTATGTTGGACGGAATATGTGCCTAAATAAGAAAACCTTGGAACAAAAGAAATCTGCTCAAAATACTGTGAACCTTCTGCCTTGAAGAATAGTGGAAATTCAGAAGTTCTTTGGTCCTTTCTTAGCCTAGCCTGTTTTTCATACTACTTGCGCCCAACCTACAGAAATATTAATGTAGGTTTATTGAAAAATAACAGATAATGAAACAACATTGAATCAAACTGTTAGTACATTGTCTCAAAAAGCAAGTAAATATTGGGTTTTGAGTTTTTCAACTTGGGCACACAGCATAGAATAGCCATGCACAATCACAATGCTTAATGCACAATGAAATGTATAATCACAATATAGGTAGTCCTCAAGTTATAGCTATTTGTTTAGTGACCGTTTGAAGTTGCAATGGCACTGAAAAAAGTGGCTTTTACACTTGACAGTTGCAGCATCCCCATGGTCACATGATCAAAATTCAGATGCATGGGAACTGGTTCATATTTATGAGAGTTGCCATATCTCAGGGTCATGTGATGTGACCTTCTGACAAGTAGAGTCAGTGGGAAAGCCAGATTCAATTAACAACCATGTTGTTAAACAACTGTAGTGATTCATTCAACAACTTGGCAACAAAAGACGTAAGATGGGGCAAAACTCGCTTAACTGTCTTGCTCAAGAACAAATAAATGTCTTGCTCAAGAAATTTTGGGCAAGTCAAGGATTACATATATATATATATATATGTAGGACTACATATATATGCTTTAAGATTTGGCAATCTGCCTTATAAAGAGGTTATAAGACATGCAGAATATACAAGAGCAAACTGGCCTGTAAATTCTAAAGTAATTCAGTAATCCTCAACTTACAACCATTTGTTTAACCATTGTGTAGTGTTATAACACTGCTGAAAAAAGTGCTTACGACTGGTCTTCACATGAACATTACAGTGTCCCCATGGTCACAACATCAAAATTCAGGCATTTGGCAAAAGGTGTGTATTAAGAAGGTTGCAGGGCCCTGGGGTCATGTGATCACCTTTTGTGACCTTCTCAGAGAGCTTCTAACAAGCAGTCAATGGGCATGATTAAATGCCGAAGGTGCACGGAAGGCTGTTACTTTCCCACCAAAGGTGGTCCCTATTTTTCTACTTGCATTTTTTACGTGCTTTTGAATAGCTAGGTTGACAGAAGCTGGGACAAGTAACGGGAGCTCACTCCGTTACACGGTGCTAGGGATTTGAACTGCCGACCTTTCTGATCCACAAGCTCTGAGCCACCGCATCCCTTTCAGTAAGAATTAGAGTGTTGTAATTTATTGAGACATTTCATCCCTCCAAATGTTCTACAGTTTTTGTATTTTTGGTATTGAAAAACATGCACCTTTAATTGACCTAATAGCAAGTTCACTGAAATATATTCTAATCCCAATAGAAATTTTCTACTTAGCTTTTCTATTTTTTTCTATGTTCTACTTAGGTTTGCTGAGCTCTAAAAGCACTGTATATTCATATTCTGTCTTTTAGATGAAAAATTGTTTGCACGCCAATAATGAACGTGTATCAGATGCCAAACTAACAACTGTTCAGTTTCATCCTACTGCTCAGGTTGTTATGACAGCTGGGCATGATCGATCTATATCACTATTCCAGGTAAGAATGATAGATTTTACTTTATTTTTGTCCATAAAACTCAGCAGCTTGTTGTTTGCTATAACATCTATGGGCCTGGGATGAAACCCAAATACTGCAGACAAGCAGGACTTTCTCAGTATTTTCTCAGAAGCAAAAGAATTATGTCAGAGCATCATGTGCCATAGAAAGTAATAGTAATTTCATACTTGTGGAAAGCTTTGAATTACAGTCATTTAAGAGAGTTGAGTACATGAATTTTGCAGAGCTTAGTGAGTTTCTTATTTGACAAAAAGTTAGTTCATAAGATCCTGTGTATATTTTGTGTATTATATTTTATACATCCTTAGTACACACGGGTACTGAGAGAACAGTGTTTCTTTTTTCTTTAAGGTGGATGGTATCACAAATCCACAGATACAGAGCATTCACTTGGAAGACTTTCCAATTTACAAGGCACGTTTCACTGCAGAAGGAGAACAAGTTATAGCTACTAGCATTCATAACAAACTGTTTTATATATATGACATGATGGAAGGAAAAATTATTCCTATAAATCATATCAGAGGTAATTGTTTTTCATTAAAGTTCCTGAATGTAATCTTATTCTTTTGTACCAAGTAGAAAAAAGTAGGCAAATATTACTTTGTAATTGTCTCTATATGTCTGCTTTTATAACTTCAGCTAGACATTCTCTCCCCCTCCCTCCCTCCCCTGTGTGTCTGTATCTGTGTGTATGAAGAAAAAAAATAAGGAATCAAACTACCATTTTTGGACATGTACAACAAATCACTTGTTATACTTTCAGCTGCAGTACTGCTCACTTTTACCTGGGAATACATCTCCCTAAAATCTAGGGGGATTGTACTGTTAAGTTGAAAGGTTGAATAGGTTTTAAAAACAAATTCTGTATATAGAAGAAGCAAATTTTACATTTCTGCTTTGAATTAAAGGCTTAGAGGAGAAGATTGTCAAAACATTCGAAGTATCTCCAGATGGAACATTCCTGCTGCTTACTGGAACATCAGGTTATCTTCATTTGATTACAATGAAGGTAAAGTTTCTACTTATATGTTTGTTTGGGATAACATAGTTCAGATAGCAATATTGTACCATTTAATTCAAATTAAGACATATATACTTGTTACTACATACAATATTTTATTGTAAGTTTGCTGAATCCAATCCATGATTATTGGTAACTCTTTATTTTTATCTTTTATACCGTGTGTTCTAAGAATTTTCATTAAATAATTTATATGAATAAATGAGTAAACTAATAATGCAAAAGAAAAAGAACAAGCTAAAGATGACATCATATAGGAAAGTAGGGAAACCATGACAAAACATATAAAAGGAAATAATGTAATCTTGTTTTTTTATGTTGGGGTACCTCTCATTTCTCCCAAAATAGAAGAGAATCATATAATAAGATTTAGACTGTTTTGCTTAATAGTCTTATAAATAATGGTGATGATAGGCATTATTACGTCCATCTTAGACAAAAGAATTTGTTGGAAGCATGAAAATAAATGGAAGAGCTATTGCATCATCATTCTCTCCAGATGGCAGCAGAATCTACACACATTCTGGTAATGTTTTCAAATTTGATGACATGCAAAATTGCTGACTGCAAATTTAGTATTTGTAGTTTGGTGAAATAAATATTTTTAGTTCAGCTTACGTTATTGTTATTGTGCTGATTGTCCCCGTTTCGAAACCACAGTTAAGTGGTCATTAAAACATAAAATAGTATTGTAATATTTGGTCTAGTGTACAGCACCAGGCTAGAAAGTAGAAGAGCGTGACTTCTAGTCCCACCTTAGGCATGAAAATGACCTTGAGCAGTCGTTCTGAGCCCAACTCACCTCATGGGCTGGTTGTTGTGGGGAAAATAGAAGGAGAAGAGATATGTTCACTGCTTTGAGTTGTTTATAAAAGTAATAAAGGTGGGACATTAAATAAATATTTGTAACTCAATACAGCCTCCCAATAGCAAACAAAAAAAATCATTTTGTATAACTAGTTTGCTCTATATAGTTTACATTCCATATCTTCTATCAAAAATAACACAGGAACAATTTGAATAATTGTCAAAAAGTTCATGGTCTAATCACTTCTTTGTTTTCTAAATCGGGCATGTAATGTTTACATTCTTTTAAACATTGTTTCCAATAACACATACTTATCTATCAGATGAGGGCGAAGTCTTCATATGGGATGTGAAAAGCAGGCAGTGTCTGAACAAGTTTACTGATGAAGGTTGTCTGCATGGTACGTCTATTGCAGTCTCTAAAAACAGCCAATATATTGCATGTGGGTAAGTAAGCAAAAGGAAAAACAAATCTTATATACTTAAACATTGAGTACCCGTGTACACAAAGAGAGAGACTGAATTACATACACATTAAACCATCGAGCCAAAATGCATGTACATGAGGCATTCTCTTTGCAGCATATGATCCAGATTAGATTTGTGGAAATATTTCAGTACCAGCCCTGGATTAGTCCACTCCATATAAAGAAATTTTCAATTGGAGGTAATTTTTTGGACTATTGAAATCATTCAGAGGAATGACTCTCAAAATGCCCTCCAAGCAAGACTGCTTCAGAGATCAAGGACGTCACAGGGGCAGTATTACCTGTTCATTTCCACACATGTAACTTTTCCATTTAAAAATTAAGGGCTACCGAACATGAAACTATATTACTGATCAAACATAATCGTGGAGATAGTCAGCCAGCACATCTTATCCCCAACGTAAGTCAGACCAGCCGAAATCTGTGAGGTTTATGAATAAATATATCTCATAATTTAGATACTTTTAATAACTTTTTGAGTCAAATCTGAATGTTTTCAAATGTTTCTTTTTTTCCCCAGAAGAAAATTCCTAATGGACAGAGTATTAAGAGTAGTTTTTGTTTTTCTTGCAATCTTACTTCTCAGATTTGTGAAATTATTTCATACACACTCACACACACGGGGCCTTGGAGTTAACATCAGCCTGAAGCACTTTGCCCAGAATTTATAAAGATGTAAAATCCATCTCTTATTAGTCTGTAATATAATTATCCTCTCATTTATGTGGAGTGTAATTCGAAATAACCTTTTGCATGTTTTTGTTAAACATTTGAGTATATGCTACGATATAAGAAGCTGACTTGTTTCTAAGTCATCAATATTTCTCTTTCTAGTTCTAATTCTGGAGTTGTGAATGTGTATGCCCATGATGATTGCATCAGGGAAACATGCCCTAAGCCTCTTAAGGCTATAATGAACTTAGTCACACCTGCTACATCGTTAGTATTCAACCCAACCAGTGAAATACTAGCAATGGCTTCTAATAGAATTGATGATGCATTGAAACTGGTAAGTATATTTTTATTAATGTTGTACTGAAACTTTCATTTCCTCCTTTTTGCATATATTTGCATGGAAGAGGGCAAACCAAAACCAAATGTGAAAGGGAATTTCAATTTTGATAGAAATGTTCAAGGGAATTGAGATTGCATTTTACTTTAATGCAGAACCCTTTATTTACACAAAATACTTATGTAACCCTACACCCATGTTGTGGTTACATAGGGCCGTGATGGCGAACCTATGGCACATGTGTCATAGGTGGCACACAGAAATCTCTGCAGGCATGCCAGTCGTTGCTCCAGCCCAGCTCCACCGCGCATGCACACGCTCCTCCGCCAGCCAGCTGGTCTTCAGCTCTCTGCCGTGCAGGGGTGGGGTGCATGTGTGTGAGTGCACTCATATTGCATTTTGGGGGCAGGGCGCATGTGGAGGGTCGCACACACATACGGAGCGGTCACGCGCGTGCAGGGAATCCTTTGGGTGGGGCACACGGAGATCACAGGGGAGTCACGCGCACATTGCATTATGGGTACAGACACGCTTTTGCCGCATGACAACAAAAAGATTAGCAATCACTGACATAGAGTATTTTAAATGTTGAAAAGAGAATTCAAATATCTACAATATCTCCCTGCCTCCTTTATGAAAACTTTCTTCAGAATTGTTCCACCCTTTGCAGAAGAAACAAATATTTTTTATTTTGTAAGGATTACAAACATCGGCATAAAGCATCTATTCAGAGAAAAATTAAGTCAATGATTCATCGATTAAAAAATAATACTAAAAGCCAATCATCTGGGTCTCATTTTTTTTAAGTTAGGCAATTTTAGTACTTGCAATTGTTACTTGAGAAAAAGGTGTGGCTGAAATATTTATATATTACTCAAAAATCTGAAGACTTCATTGGCTCTTCCTGAATAAAATATTAGCTGTTTTATTGCTGCATCAAAATTAAGTATCTTCTAATAAATGAAGAAGTCTACCTAATTGAGAATGTGAATACGTTTAAAACATAATGCACAGTTTGCCTTCATTCTTTTTATTATTAACAATTATATTCCTTTTTTATAGGTCCATATTCCTTCACTTACAGTATTCTCAAATTTTCCTGTGTTCAGGAGAAAGTTGTTATATTTAGCTTACTGTATGGATTTCTCACCAAGAAGTGGATATTTTTCCATAGCAAACAACAAAGGCAAAGCTTTATTGTATAGGTATGTAATAAATAATTGATTATTGACTATATTTTCTTGCATACGTTTGATACTGCTTTTCATAATAATCATAATAAAAAAGATTTTAGTATACAATGGGCATGTAAGGAAGAACACTTAACCCTGAGTTTGCTTCAGTCAATAAATATTTGGTACTTTTAAATACTTAAATCAAGTATTAAAAACCAACTAAAATTTAATGGAAAAGATCAAAATAATCAACAGTATTTCTGATGGATTATAAGTATGACTATTTTATTAGAATTAAGTCTAATAAAATCAGTATATCTCAACTCTTTAAGTAATGTAATCATAAAATATCTTGATTACAAGTCACCTCCAGAAAAAGTCATATCAAATGATATGTGGCATGGATAGGTGATAACAGTTCTTAAGCTCTCTAATGTTAATTCTGTTTTAACTTTTGTAGGTTGAAACACTACTCTGATTTCTAAAATGATTACTTTAAAATTAGGTAAGTATTAAATGAAGTAGGAGACTTGAATTGTTGCAAACATTGGAAAGGATTTATTTAATCCTTGCAAAAATGTTTTCTTATTTATATATAATAAAAATGCAGAATTCCAGTAATTGTACAAAAAGCATGATAGAGGTTGAAGAATATCAAATTTGAAATGTTTATATAATTAAGAATTAAAATATGGTAATAAAATAACACTGAGTTACCATTCCTTTTTCTTTTTATTCTTGGTAGGGATTTTTTTCTTTTATCATGAGGATAAATATCTTTAAGGAAACAGAATATAAAACAATCCTATAGTCCTATAAGTATCATTCAAGCTGAATTTGATTTCTCCAGAGACATGTAGTTTTCTTTAAAATAATATGGGTGTGGCTAGCTATTGCCTGCAATGCAATTTTTTTTAAATTCTCAGTATTCCTTGCAAGCCTGGAATCCTGTTGGTTCGCCATCCAAGTGCTAATCAAGTCAGACCATGCTTAGCTTTTTGGTATCGGCTAAGGACAATTAAATGTTGCCATCTAGCTTTATAGAATTAAATAATTAAAAGAGAATTGAATATATTTTGCAGAAGGAATGTTCACGCCTACCAACTGTAGTTTGAGATGGCTCAGCCTCAATCATTCCTTCACAAAATGTATTGATCTCATTATTAAAACTATTGCAACATCTGAAGAGTGAGCTGTATCAATTTAATAGCAAGGGAATTTACTATTGTTATTTATGATCTTACGTTGAATATGACATTCTCTTACAATTCTGGGGGGATGATTTGGGATGGAAGTTGCTGTAACCTATTAAGATACTTAATGGCTTAAAATTTCTTTTAAATAATCATAATTAATCTTTTTGGCTAAAACATTTTGAGGATATTGAAAAATAACACCTAACAGTTTCTCATTATGAATTCTGTTACTGGTTTATCATCCATGATTCCTTACACATAAAACTACAGCATAAGAAATTAATTCTTCATTGTTGTCTCAAAACTTTGGAGAACTAAAGGACAACTTTGGTTGGCTCAGTGGAATTTAATATGAAAAATAGTTCTGGTTGAAAAATTGTACAAAAACACAGAGCTTTGAAATGGAAAACAATGAAGGATAAAATTACTTAAATCTGGTCACCAGTTACATTAACAGCACTTTTCTTAATGAACACCTTCAGCTGTAAAAATGATATTTTGTGAACAACAATTGAATATGAATGTTTAAATGTCTGTATTTGTCTTTAAAATCAAATCTTTGTTCATATGTCTCCTATTTTTTCTCTAATCAGCTTTATTTTTCTTATTGGTTTCTTTTTAATTAAACACATTAATTAAAATTAAATTTAAAAACTATGCTTCCTTATTAATCAATGAATATTATTAGGACAAATTCCATTGCAGATTAAAAACTCTTTAATCCCCCAGAGTATTTAATCAGTGTAAGAATAGTTGGAGTTATCATAAACTATTCTATACAGGAATTCTTTACATGTAATTGGCAGATGATTCTGCTGAAAAAAAAACAACCCCTGTATTGCAAATATTATCAGTAAGCATCTTCTAATAAATTAAATTGTTGTGGAGATGTGCAAATTAGTGTGGCTCTGCCAAGTATTTACGACCTTAAACTTCAAAAAAGGACAGTTAAATATCTGAATGAATGTTAGCTTGTGAGGATTTCTCTTCTGACTAACTGTAGAATTTCATTGCACAGCTTAATGTGTTAATTTTTTAATTTTAGACTCTTGATTTTTTTATAACTCTTATACAAAACGTGAAATATATACATGTTCGGTTAATATGGTATTAACATTTAATTATTTAATGTCTTGCTGGTTCAATAAACATAGGCAATGAAAGGGTTTCTGTGGAATGCAATCTAATAAAAATATGTTGACTGACTCTTCATTTTTTTTCTTTTATACAGATCGTGCAACTTGTGATTCTAAGAAAATAGATTTGATTTTATTGTCTTTTTAAAAAACAAGTTTCATCACCAATAAAAAATTTTTTATAATTTACAAACTAGCTTCCATGTTTTTACATTATATTATCAATATATTTCACAGAAAATAGCAGGTGAAAATAAGAAATTATACCCATACTGGGCAATGACATGGGTGTACATGGTAGAAGTGAATTGGAAAAAAAAGTCCCATGGGTGCTTTTTTTCCCAAGAGACAACTGGACTTTGTGGTTTTTCTTTGAAAAAAAGAATAAATTCAATCCTGCTTTTGGGCATATAGAATATCCAGCATGCTTTATGCTGGACATGCTTTATATTTATTTATTTATTAGATTTTTAACTCACTTTTATTACTTTATAAATACCGGTAAGTCAAAATAGCAAATATACATAGTTCTTCTTCCTATTTCTTTCCACGATTGTTTGTACTGGTTTCGATTCAATTTATTACAGCTCCAACAAATAACTACTTATGATTATAATTGGTTTGATTGATTTACTGTAATAGTCATAGGTTGAGGCATCCATGTAACCGGGCCAGATTTTATTACATTTTTTGCAGTAGCTGTTAAGCAGAAAAACATAGTTGTACATGCAAGCACATTCTTTAGAATAGAAGCTTTTCATTGGAAATCCGCATAAAATGCTGAAAACCAGCAAGTAACATCACAAATGGCAGCCATGTGACCACAAGATGCAAGCAATAATAAAGGCAACTGGTTGCAAAGTGTCCAAAATATGGTCATGTGACTGGAAAGCATAGTGTGACATTTTATAATGGCTAGATGTGACTAAAGCAGACATTCAGAGTCTTAATCACTTTGAATTATCATTAATCAAGCGGTCAAAAGTTGAAGATTAGCAGTAGGTTAAAGGGTAAGCAATTAAAATTCAAAAAAGTATTAATTGCATTTATATTCGTTGAGAGCTGAAAATTGGATGTCCAAGAAAACAAATATATGTAGATATTTTCCTTCTATTTTAATTTCCTACAGGAGATACAAGATAGCAAGATTAGGAAGCACATTCCACAATAACTACTGGAACTTTATTGGTATAGGCTCAGTAATAGAAGCTTGAAAGCCTAACCGCTTTTTCTCTTCCCTCACATGAGGGCTGAGACAACGTGTCCAAGAGAAGATGATTTGAGCCTGATCATTTATCCCTCAAGTGAGAATTTTGATTTTTTTTTCTAGGATCCGTTTTATTTGTTTTCTTGGACATCCAACATGGGGAAACCATTCCTAGCACCAGTCTGATCTTGGTTGATGCACAAACTCATCACTGCATTTGAACATTCTTTCAAAAACCTTCATTGTTACCTTTTCAATTGCTAGTCTATGTCATATTTCTTGATTGCTGTTTCCTTAACTGTTGAGAATTGATCCTAAAAGATAGAAGATATCCACTACTCTGTTTTCATTGTCAGTCCCAAGGTTGATTGCTGTATCTGTTATCAATAGTTTGCTCTTCTTTATATTTTGTCTTAGGTCCATTTTCTCACTATGTTCCTTGGCTTTCATTATAAATCAGGCTTTCGGGTATAGAATAGTGTCATAAGTGGTTACTGCTGTATTTTTTCTTCCAATTTTATAATCACTCTCCTACAATATTGAGCATCCCTCTATACACAACATAAGTTGAATAAATAAGGAAAGAGCTTTGTCTCACTTCTGTGCCAATCTGGAACCAGTTTGTTTACAATATTCTGTCTAGACAGTGGCTTCCTGTGCTTTGTGTAGGTTCACATGAAAACGGAGTTACTCTTGAGATTCCCATTTTCTCAAGGACAGTCCTCAGCTTAATATGGTCAACACAGTAAAAATGTTAACTGTGTTTATGAAGTCATAGTCAACGAAGCATATATTTTGTTTTTTGTATTCCTCAAATTTGTTGTTTACCAGTAAGCAATAATGTGTCTCATTCTTCAGCTTTTTCTAAAATCGGCTTGAATACCTTTCTAACTATAGACACATTGATGTTGATTCTTCTGGGTTGCCTATCTCTTTGCTCATTGCTGTTTTTATCTGTTCTTAACACTGTATGCTGCCCAGAGATATTTTGAATTGGATTACAGATCCAACAAATTAATCTGCATTTTCCTTTACATGATGGGCTCTAATCTGTGTTGCATGATCTAAGCATTGTTTTGTCAGCAAATAGGGATGGATATTTTACAATAGTTTGCATTTTTGTTAAGTTTCTTTTCTTTGGTGTTAGTAGATAGACCAACCTCTCTAGTATTTGCTGGTTCCCTGTAGTCACCTTCAAAGTTCCCTCTCTTTTTTTTCATAATCAGCACTTTCCCACAGGAAGGTTTCTTACAATGAGTTTCAAAATTGTCAAATTTTTTTGTCAAATTTTAAGCAACTCCCAGGAAGTTATTCTTACAATTAATTTCAAAATATTATTTCAAGTCCATTTGGCCCCTTAATCTGTTTATAAGCTTCCAACAATGTTCTAGTCACCTTTTTGATATTAATTTAGAAATAAAAAAAATAAAGTCCTTAAACTTGCATGAAACTTGTTTAATCAAGAAACAGAAGGAAATTTACTTGGTGTAATGAAAGTTGCCCTTCTGAAGACACTAACATCCAAAAAGCTAGTAACAAGCTATTTCCTAAAGAGGTTAAGAAAGCAAACCCAGTCTCCTTTTGAAGGTGCCAAACTGCACCTCTAGGGTCCCAGAGCTCCAAAACCTGCTGGAGACCACTGTCTTACAGTTTCCTGATGGAAAGCCACTGCATGGAGTACTTGGGACAATCCTGATCCTCTCTTTCCTCTGGAGAGGAATTCCAAGGAACTGGTTCCAGTTTCTGCCATGGTCATCAGCTTTGCTCTTGCAGATCTATATTCAGTTCACCACTGCTTCCCCAGAAGACCAAAACAAATACTCCATTTCCCCTCTTTCATATGCTTTCTGTAATCTTCATACAATGGAAAGAGAACAGTGGGAGTTGTCATTACAAGAACTGATGTCTAGTTGTGTGGTGTTAGATTGTAGTAACTAGAGAGAAATAATCATAGACTTAAGTATTCATTGGCACACATCTAATTATTGGACTCCATCCTATATATTTATACAATGACCTTAAACACTCCCATGAGCTGAATAATTCCTATTTGTTTCTCTTTTCCCTCTTCGTTAGTAAACTTTTGGCAGAAAATACTTTTGAAAATTTATAGTAATATTTTCGTACTGTAGCTAATTTTTTTAAAAAACTGACCTAATCTTAAATATAAACTAAAGCCTAAATGGTAAATCAAAATTATTATATTTGACAAGCATAAAGTAATGCAAAACTTTTAAGACAACACACTAATCTATAAAATAGTAAAATAATTAGCATCTAAAACCTGGGCTCTATATCGCATGTGATGTTTTTGATGTGAACTGACAGCAGAGTTTGAAACTCTTCAGAATAAACGCTGTTGATAAATCCAATGCACCATTTTAGGATTTTACGTAAGAATACTTGTATGGGTGATATCTTCCCAAAATCCTTATGTCCCACTTTTGTGCTCTCCGGATATACTGGATTTCTATTCCCCTAATTTTCTGTCTGGAAATCGTGGAGCTGAAGTCAGAACACATGGGAGCAGCAACAGGTTGGAAGGACTGCTCAAGAGTGGAAAGGAAAGTCCACTTATGCGCCATTCTGCGGCTCGAGCATGGACACCTCTGGCAGAAACTGCAGGCTCGGTGGCTGCCCGGCCTCTTTCGGGGGGAGGGGGGGGAGAGGCTCGCTCGGAGCAGTCATCTGCAAGATGCCACCGCCAGTCTCCCTTCCTAGCCCCCTCACCCACCCCCCAAAGACCCGCGTCATCGGACGGAATCAGTGAGCGAAAGGTAGGCCCGGATGTTCCAGCCGCCGAGGTTGTCATGGAGACGCGGCGTCGCTAAGCCTCACAATCTTACAATCCCGCCCCGTTCCTGTTCTCAACCGGCTTTCAATCAGAGGATGCTCCGCCGTCTTAGGCTCCACCCATTGTTGCCAAGGAAGTGAGGTCACATAATATGGCGGCTCGGTCCTACCTGCGCTAAGCGGGAGGGGGTATCCGGGGCTCGGGGAAAGAAAAAAAAAAATCGGCGTCCATCCTTCCCACCCGGCCTTCGCTGCCGCCCCCGAACACCTCGGGCGTCGAGAGACGGGACGAAAGGCCGCGATGGTCGCTGGTGCTTCCCTGCTCTGAGTCAGGATCCTTTACAACAAGGGTTGAGTCCAATCGAGACGCCTCGATGGAGTTGAGAGTCGGGAACCGGTACCGGCTTGGCCGAAAGATCGGGAGCGGCTCATTCGGGGACATTTACCTCGGTGAGGAAGCGCTTACGCTGTCAAGATCCCAACGGTTTTC